>JAABNW020000012.1:0-67276 GCA_015164035.2 Radianthus crispa
TGATGTATTAGGTTGTTTTTCGCTGAATTATCTTCACTTAACAGTTAACATACGAAAAACGTTATTGGCAATTCTAAGTGCTCTAATGTTTTCGGCCGAGCTCCCGCGCGGAGCACCATACTTTATAAAAAATGGTAACTCATCGAGTTGATTTTTCGTGGCTTGATGCTGACGTCATTTCTTCCGCACGACGTCCGTACGTACTAGCGTGCCCACATGGACGGGAGAGTCTGGTGACTAACGCAGGCTAGCACAAATTTCTTTTGCCGTTGGAAGAGCTATTTTAGAATAAAAAAAAGCCTTAAAAATTGTCTGATAATTAGATCTTGCAATTATTTAAAAAGACATGTCATGAAAGTAAAAAGCCATATATATTTGAGAATTATCTGATATTATAAAATTGCAACAAACTACAATAACAAATTAAATAAATAAATAAATAATTATTTGAGACTAGAAATACAAGTATCTAAGCTTAATTACACATCTAAATAACGATATTATAAACTTGCAATAAATATATAGACTTTGACAGATAGTAATTTGAAGCTAGAAATATAAATATCTAATTACACATCTAATTACCTGATATTATAAAATTGCTATAAATAAATAGATGTATGATACCTTACGATAATCATTTGACACTAGAAATATAGATCTCTAATTATACTAGATATACTTTCTAGGTAAAAATTATTTACGACACGATATTATATTCTAATTAGAACTAGTTATAATAAATATCACCTAAGAAAACTAAAATCAATCATTCTACTTCTTTGATAAAATATCTGATAAATATCTGATATTACACAAGGGAGAAATATCAAATCAATATCAAATATATGATACCAATTCGATATCGCGCCTGTATGAAAATCAATTTAGTCATTGATTAATGCAGAGTAGTTTAGGAATTATCTCTTCATACTTTATCACACTACAGCATAAAGTGATTTGGGAGGGCATGGCTTGAAAACTTGTTACTTTGGCTCCCCTCCACTCATGCAACAATATGTTAGACCTTATTTTCTATACAGTATGCAATATTCTGAAACAATATTAAGTTTGAAGTGAAGTGTAAATACGGCTTTGTTGTTGTTGTTGTTGTTGTTGTTTTGGTGGTGGTGGTGGTTAGTGGAGGACCTGACCCCTCCCACCACCACACACACACACACACACAGGAGTTCAACATTCTTAGGATAAATAGGTGATTATAAATGATATCAACACTGCCTTTCATAAAGACAAAACCAACATCCATACCTGCGCCTTTTTGGCAGAATGCATGGTCTTTTCAAGCTCTTCTTCTGCTCGTTCTTTTGATTCTTTCAATGCCTTTTCTTTTTCCTGTGTGAGTTGACTTCGTATTCTTTCTTCCACATCTTGGATAGCCTTGTGTTGTTCTTCTTCGTGCTCACTACGAATCCTTTGGTAAATATTGTTCCCGACATCTGTGAAATAAGATAAGCTTAGCTTATGGAATTTTTTATATTCAAAAACTTCTTGACTTTTAACATGATTTTTGACTTCTGAATCACAAGAACAACATAAACTACAACTGGTAGCACAAGACCTTACTTAATATATCTTTGTGGGTTGATTTTTGAGTGACACAGATCTTGGTATCTTCGTATTTCTTGGGTAAAACAGAGCGGTCATGAGTAGCAACATACGCCGCCATTTGAAGTAGCGTTTGGACAGAAAAGAACAATTGGTTGTCATGGTTACAGTACCACAGCAAGCCCACGAGAGCCAGCGACAATACCGATCAGCAGTTTGCCAAAATGGCGGAATACCATACACCATGAACTTTTTTCGCGACTCCTATTTGTTGACCTTTTGTTGCCTTAATATTTGAAGGACCTTCAAGTTTAAGATGTCTTCAGATAAAGAGGTGTCTGTAGCTGTTCCTGGAGAGAGATTAGGTAGTTTAGAGCAGTTTGAGGCCGGTAATGGTACGTACATTCGACATGGCTATGTGTACTCCTGCCTGGCGGGAATCAAACACGTGCGACAACAAAGTGAAGTATGTGAAATCACTGATTTCAATTTACTTGTTTGAAAAACAGATAGAGAAACACTTTAGTTGGATAAATATTTACGATCATCAATGATAATATACATGATGAAATGATGATGAAATCACACGACAATATTAATTATGTGATCGCTTGTGATAAGGGTGATGATACACACGAGGAATGATATTAATCATGATAATGATGATTATGATATAAAGGGTATTATGCACCAGTCAGTGTAAATCCCCGACCCCCCCAACCCGGGAACAGGCGGGGACTTGGATAAATGTGCGAATGAAACAGAGAAAATGTCCCTGCCCCCGGGACAATATTTGTCTTCCAATGTCCTCAGTTGTCCCCGCCTAAAGTCTGGAGTTTTAGCTTCCGTCAATCGAAACTTACGAACTCTTGACAATGATCAATCTCCAGTTTGTGAACCTAAGAAGCAAATCTCGTCCAACTCCCCGGGTACCGGGGCACTCCTGAAAGTAATATTTCGTATAATTCCCCGCTAAAGTCCCCGCTATGCCCGGGTTGGGGAGGGTCGGGGATTTACATTGACTGGTGCATTACATTGGCGCATAGAGATACAAATTTTATCTTCAAGTGTTGAAATGATATCCCATGAGTGAGATTTTCAACATGAGAAGGCTGGAGATTCATATCTCCAAGTGAACATGTAAGCTTAATGTTCTATTTATTAAATAGCATAACGAAACGAATTAAAAATGTTGAAATTCAAATACCGAAAGCTGATTGGCTGAGACTGATATCACACGTGATAACAATGATTACGACTGGGATAATGATTTTATCTCTTTGATACCACTTGGTATACCACTATATGTTATATAATAAAATGATGATAAATTATCTATGATGATGATGATGATGATGACAATAATGAATTCATATCATTTTCGTCATGTGGAATGATGATAATGATGAAAACTATTCAAACTGATCCTTCACTTGTATATTTTTATTCCTGAAGAAGCCAGTGATAAGTGTTGTACGAGAAGAACAACAAAATATAATCCCAGGAATAGGATCCATTGTAACATGTAAGGTATGAAGAACCAATCCCACACATTTGATATATGAAGCGCACAATGCATACCCCAGCACTCTTAGGCCACATTTAGACATATTTCATGTGCCCGATCTAATGCACATGAGAAAATAATTGACACTGACGATGAGGCGAGCTGCCTCGAAACATGTATAAAATAAAAAATGTCTTCTTTTCCATTAAAGGAAAAAATATCACTCCAAGGTGGAGAGTAGGCCTAACAGGATTGACAGCCTATTAATCACTGATCCAGCATCCATTGTTCCGGCTCCCTAGTTAATGTTGCTACATCAGACAAGCTAAAATTTGTTTTTGATGTACAGCGTGGAATGGACACTGAATGCTGAAAATTGTTAATTTCTATCTTAGAATAATTGGGGGAAAAATCAATAATTTCGAAAAAATTATATGGATTCAGGTTTTGTGCTTAGACATTTTGTATTCCTTATAGGAAAGCTATCCATTGTTTTGGGTGTTCCATCAAGCATAGCAGGGATCGGCCATGACGAGCCCCCTTGCAGATTGGGTTTTTTGAGGAGGGAGGGAAAATGAGAGAATGCAGGGGATTTTCCTTGAAGCACAGGATAGAACTAACAAACAACTCTACTCACACAATACCAAGCCAGACAGTGGTGATCCACAGTATTACACTACTGATGCCTCACTAAAGAATATAACAGTGTTGCTAAAACCTTATTTGCATTAGGTTTGGCACATGAAATTCAACATCCAAATTGAGCCTAAGATCCCTTTGCTCACTTATCTCATGGGAGGGAAGGGTGGGGACATTACCACAGGAATCTTCCATGGGAGGATACATGATTCTCACCCTCCCCACCCTGTGAAATTCCATTGTATATTGCAATGAATGGTCTGAACCCAGGTGAATGGATGTTTGTTGAAATAAAATGATCATCCGGGTGAATGTAGTTATTCATTATATCCCTTCATCCAAAAATTTTAAACATTCAGGAAGTATCTCTAAGTCCCCCTCTAGGGTGAGATCCACCCCACCAAATGAAAATTCTGAATAACCTTTGTATGGGAGGTAAAATGTTTAAAAATCTACCTAGTGGATCTTCCTGAGATTCTCCAACTCTCCATTGGGGGCATGAATATTTCCTAGAAATAATCCATGACATATACTCCTCAGGCCTTTTCCTTCCACCTTGAAGGTTTTATTCCTAGACGTAAAGGTGCTTTTCATATTGTTTAGTTGTTTCTCAATACATTTTGAAGGTGACAAGTGTAAATCCAAGGTTCTGCAAGTTGGCTATTCTTGGTGTACAGTCCACTGCTCTAAAAGAACCGTTCAGGGGGATGATAAGAAAAGAAGATGTTCGAGCCACTGAAAAAGATCGAGTTGAAATCTACAAGTGCTTCCGTCCAGGTGACATTGTTCTTGCCAAAGTGACTTCCCTTGGTGATGCGCACTCTTACCAGCTGTCAACAGCGGACAATAACCTGGGTGTGGTGTTTGCTAAGAGTGAAGCAGGTAGGAATAACACAACACTTGACATTATCCCATGTACGACTGCCAAACAGGAAGAAGAGCTAAAGTATAGTTTCAAATTCAATAAATAAAGAGTGAGTCTCTTTGTTATTTCCTGTTGGGTTCAATGCTAGAATAACTTTAACAGTCAACAGGAAAGTGCAAGATATTTGGTGTTTTTCCTGAATCCCAAAGCATCATATATATAATAGGCTATTGAGGCTTTTTATATCCCTTTATTCAATATATTTATACAAATTTATTATATTCTTTTGATCTACCAAAGAAACTCATTCTGATGAAATAACGATAGATTGCCGGCTGTTTCCTACCTTCAAATGTCACTTAGATTAAAAATCTAGGGGGGAAATCATATTCCAAATAGACTCATCTTGAGGATTACACTAAGCCATTTCCCATTATTAATTTTATTTCCACAAGTTTAATAAAATTTGTTGAAAATTAATTATTTTATTTCCTTAGATGCTACCATGGTTCCAATCAGCTGGTGTGAAATGCAGTGTCCAAAGACCATGGCTAAGGAACCTAGAAAAGTAGCTAAAATAATACCACAAGAATAGAACAAAAAAAAAACAATATTCTGACGTGGATCGAGTTGTTGCTCATAATCTGGCGTTGACAATTCAAGAAGCATTCCTAGATTATTTGAAACCAAATAAGCTGTGCAGACATGTCAAGTTGTCTGGAAACTGATCGTGTATTTTAGCCATTAGGCTTCTTACTGGCGTTAAGAGGATTCTACTTATTTACCATGCTTTTGTCTGAGTGTTTGTTCTAAGCCAACTTTATTTAAATAACCTAGTCTCAAAACTACGGAAATTGTATATGATTTCCCTTCTTTTCCGAGAATCCCAAGAAAGTTGGGTTGTAATGAACGTAATGTAACTGGGACGTTTCGAAAGGAAGGTTTGGAGTTGAAACAAACATAATATAAAATAAATGTACAACAAGTTGGTGTGTTTGTTATTGTTTAGAGTCTTTGATTTTATGAATCATTTAAGCAGGTGTAGTCTAAACGCTATCATTTCACTGATACAAAGAAAAGCTCTGTAAGAGAGATTTGCCCACTGAGGGCTTTTCTATATTCATGGTAAGAGTAATGCACCAAATATATATACCAATTCAAGTGGTTTAACGACTAAGTCTCTTCATACACTAGGAGTAATTGGAGGAGACGTTGTACTAGTCTATGGAATATTTATCAAAACTTGACAAGCCGATGGAGCTCTAATGGTCGGCGACTTCTGAGAGAACTTCCAAGTTGCCCGATATGAACACGAGATACGGTATACTTCAAAATCTTGATGGAGATACTGCCGTTTTTTGTAAAGATATATCCAGTGGTGTTATTGTATGTGCCTCTACGTTGTGCTAGTTTTCACGATAGTTTCATTGAATTGGAGGAGTAGACTCGCCCTCAGACAGGCTATTTTACTCTCTCGAAGAGCTCTAAGATCAAATTTAATTAATATAATTGAATTTATTAGATGAATGCTTTTGTGAAACTGAGAAAGTTAAGTTAGTATCAAAATGATTTAAAAACTGAACAGAATACTTTTCAGTTGAGAGGTTTTTGCGTTTGTAAGTTAGTGATCCGCTCAGAAATCGAGTTATGGATATGGCTCTCAGTTGGAAATAGTTCACTTTCGTGTTACCTCAGTATGGCCTTTATCGTCTAAAAAAATATTTCCGTTATTTACTGGATTTAGGTGGACTAAGTTAAACCATATGCATTTTTTCCATTAAAAAAAAAGGAAAAGGAAACGTGAGTTGATGGTTAGTGTTTTTGTTTCACTGAATTCCCAGTTTTTGATAAGCTGACTGATATCCGAACCGATCAGTCAGCCTGCTGTTGCCCTCCAGCGATTATATTAGCTATGGTAGTTGTATCTACACAGGAAAATACTTCCTCTGCAAAGAAATTACTGAAGCCAAACAAGTACTCAAGACTGTCAATACTTGAAGATTTCAGTGAAGAGGCGGCAGAAGCCAAGCAACGAACAGTAATTAGACTAAGTAATTCCTTCCTACCGGTTGTACTCACCACCTCACCTCTGCTCTTGCATCTACTCTACTCTCTAGATAGTTAATATTGTGTACATCCCTCGGTTTTTGTATTTCAAATATAGATGGGAAACCATGTGTGAACACGCCCGTCTAGGTCGAGACTGTACCCTGAATAGCTGTTATTACAGCTGAGCCCGCAATACAATATTTCTTTTGTTTTGGAGTCATCCAAGCGAGTCTATCGGGTCAATACAATGATTTTTATCTCATTTACATCTCATTTACATCAGCCGTAATAACTGCTATTGTAAGACACGTCTAACTTGTTAGTCATTTGTCTCATAACCAGGCTCACCGCGTTTTTCATATGCCGCATGACATCCAAATTTCACTGATTATCGACGGAATAAGAAAGTTGGTTGGTTTTATAGACATTCACTGGAATAAGACTGTACCGCTTCTTTGATTTTCTTTAACTGACTTGAATGGGCAAAAGTAATCCTATCAATGTCTTGCGCAGTTATTTTTTAACAGTTTTAGTACCGCAGGCCGGGCGTCGACTCTAAGGCGTAGACTCTGCTCACTCGCTGGAAGGTTCCTGGTTTTGTCTTGAGAAACTGGAGTGCAACTTCCAAATAGTGCTGCCTTCAGTTTCACTTTAGAACTCTGTTAAGCTGTACTGTAATATTCGTCCAGCGTTTTTGGAATCCCCCGCGCCAGCATTTCCCGGAAGATGGTAACTTGTAATGGAGATGTGCGGTTGTGTAAAAAACAACATTTTAATTTTCCCAATTCCTCTTTTGCCAACATTTTTCTATCGTGCATTTTACTCCCTCCCGTCCGTCCTCCCGGTTGACACTGTTCTCAGTTTTCTGCTCTTGTGCATTTTAGTTCTTTCATTACAGAAAATGGCAAACACTTTTTAATCAGGCGATTTTCTTGAATTGGCTCAAATAAATACGTTAAAATGAAAGCCTGAACACAAAATTCAAAATCCGCTTTTCTCTGCTTTATGTTTACAGTGCGCAATTAGTAATGGAAGAGAGCGTAACCGGCTTATTTGGCTCCAAAGCCAAAGGTTTCAGAGAGCAGAAGCTGAATATTGCGTTAGGTTTGTCGGAAAATAAGATCAGAGAATTTTTCCTTATAAAGTCCGAACGTTTAAGCGCAGCAATTTACTCTTGGCCCAAAGTACCAAAGGGTGACGTTGTTAGAAAAAATTCAGCGTAGTTGACCCTGTTACTCTAGTATGCTAGTCATAACAACAGTAAAGCATCCACGTGACTACACACACTATCATCGAAATGAGGTCAGGATACTAGGAGAATCTCTTGAATTTAATTGTTGTACTCTAGAGAGTTCAGAGTTTTGATGGTTAGATCTGGATGTACCCTTCTTCAGCAAGCAAGTCGCACGAAAGGAAGTACTGATTACATAGTGTGCCCTGCTGGATGGAGAGGAAACGAGTTTTGACGGGAGGAAAAGAAATGACAGCGGAAGACATAGTGCAACTCTATGTATAGGGGTTACAGGTTTGCACTAGAGAAATGATTGCTTTGATTTAAGTCAATACTGAAGGGGACTAAAGGAGATATACAATACTGTTTGTGGTGGAACAGTCTCAGCCTCGATTCAACCAAATGAAAACCAGAAGAAACCACTGACAAACCAAAGCCAGTTTGACAAACTTGAACTTGGTGGCAAGTGACTGTACAATTTGGCAAATTTACAACTCGTAGGATGCCACGACCAAAAGAACTGAAACAACTTACAGTCTATACTCTATTACAATGAAATTCTTGAATATATAACTTAAAAATAAATGATATTGTTATTAAATTGTGTTAAGAAAAAACAGTTTTTTTTCTATCAAAAGTATGATCGGAAATCTGTGACCAATTCTACCGGAAGTGACGTCATTCACCGCACCTCCAACCTCGGTCAGTACACTGAGAAAAGAAAACTTTGTTTTCAAATAGTAGTGTTGATAACGGGATCGGTTGAGGTGTGCTCAGTATGAAAATCAAGAAAATTATGCGAAAAAGAAATAATTAATTAATAAGTGGGCTGTGCAGGATGAGCAATGCGATATTTGGTTTCAGAACATTTATATATCCTGAAAGTTAACACTGCGGTATTCCATGGCGAGACAGATCTACCCATGCAAAAAATGCTCCGTTCGACGTGATTTGAATTCTTAAGTAAACGGTATTGTCGGTGATATCTTAGATGTTGACGAGGTCTTCAAGAGCCAAGCTCTTGATATTCCGGGCATCTTGACCCCTATGCGTGTCTGAAAGTGCAAAGTTGTATCGTACTGAATATGCTCTTCTTGTTATTTTGCCATTTAAAGTGTAAGGTCTACCATGAGAAACTGACTTATGTTTTTTCCGTTTAATACTTGTTTAGTTTTCAAAAGGGTCCCACACACGGAGTCTCAGTTTTTATCAGTGGAAATCCCATCCAGGAAACACAAGGTCCCTATCATTGGTCATCATGAGGTCAGCATTGTTATTACATGATAAAGATCGGGTATCGGTATGAAGGCTGCGTCAGTCAAGCCAAACTTTCAGGTGATCTGATGTAACCCCCCTCCAAACAAAACGGAAACAATCATGTCCAACCCAGACTGCCTTATATGGAGAGCATATGACACCACCGGGTATAAATAAGCAAACCATAGCATCCTGACTCAGAAGAAAGTCACCCAGTCAAGGAAGAAGAAAGATAACTTAGACCAACGTCAATGCCAAAACTGAAGTAAAATGATGCAGTGGGTAATCCTAGCGCTGTCTTTGGCCATGATTGGTTTGGCAGATGGATTATGTATGCCTGAACACGTTCAGACCCAGTTCTGTAATGCTGATTTTGGTAAGGTACCTTTCGTTCAAGTACTACATAAAAAAGTCGTACTACCGACACTACTACTAGGATTCATAGCTCCTGCTTTCTTACTTGCGAAACTCCAGAGTTCGCACTTCCTGTTACCTCAAAAATATTTAAATAGCAAGGCCATTTATTAAGGAACTGGCTTTCACAATTTCCTTGAATGGATGTTTTGTGGTTGTTTGACCAAGCGGTGGCCGTGATTTCCGTTGTCCGTCCCAAAAGGGTCACGTATATCTGGAATACTCGTCCGGTTCACGATAGAGATACAGTTTATCCAGTATAGGGAGAAGTTTATAACGGACGGCTAAATCTTTTCAATGGCCTGAACTATCAAGTGACACCATTAATTGAAGTGCCTTAATTATAATTGACTACGCTGTTAAAAAATTATCGATGTATTAAAGCGGAAATCTGGTGAATCATATGAATCATCGTGAAAAATTATTATTAATAACCCAATGTACGTATTTACACATTTGTAGCTTGTAAAAGAGCCAGTGTTTTCCCCATGATAGTTAACCATTATCTCGTTGTTATCATCCAATGAACAGGCTTAAGGGATTACCTCTGACCTCATGTTAAACCAAGATTATTTAGCTACGTTCTTTAGTTCCATCAATCATTACAGAACTTAGCAGAGGTACTCATCGAAGATGGTCCTCTGGGCCACTTTGTTAGTTGAAGAGCAAACAGGAACATCGTTGTTTTGTAAGTCGTTGTTTTCCAACAGACTCGACAGAGGAACTTCAACGGTTTCCGGACTAGTCGTGCCATGAAAGTGAAACTCCTTGTGCCACAACAGCAGAATAACTGCAAAGTTAACCACAACAATAAGGACTAGGCAGAAGATATCCAAATCGAGAGAAATTTACAATTAGATTCTAAAAAAAGAATTGGTTTTTGATATTTTTCAGTTTCTGAAAAAAATGCCCAGGGATAAGGAATAAGAAATCGTAGATCTACCACGATGCCAACTACTATCTACTGTTGTTTGATGTTAGGTTGAAACTGAAGCCGCAGGTTTCAAACTTCTCCCTTTTAGCAAGGAGGAGCTCTTCCTGCCTTCAGTCAGTTTCGCGCGACGAAGAAACATGAATTATTGGGTATACTTAGTTAGACATCAGCTAGGTTAGACATAAAGGTTTTGGGAATGCCCTTCATGCCCTCTTGGCTTTCTTTGCCAGTCTCGAACTCTCGACTCTTTTTAAAAGACAAAATTGCCGTAAACCTGAGATGATTAAAATATCATGCAAATATGTGGGAAATCTTACTCTCCCTATTTTGTAAGCGTGTGGTGAAGGCAACCAGTTTTAGCCAGGTCTTTCCATATGTTTTGTGTAAGGGTTTGAATACAGTTGTTTAAAATTACGCGAATATTCTAAGTAAAAGTACCTTTGTGAAATACAATGTTTTACAGTATTTTTGATTAATATCTTTTATGTTCCACCATAATCAAATCCAATTAAGTAATTTTCTATTTTTAGTCGCGAACCACATACATGGATCAATGCACGTTTTAGTATCAAGACTGAGAATCATCACATTTCTCAAAGTGACGAACGTTAATCGTAGAAAGTTATCCTTTAGCAGCATCATGTTCAGTAAAATTAATAAACCAAATGGAGCCTCAGCTGCTAGAAAGTTATTAAATTATTAAACAGAGTTCCGAGCTTTCGCTGTCTACAGCATCATCAGGGAATAAGGTTATTATTCCCTGACGAACGTTATTTATGGACGGAAGCCAAAATGCAGCAAGACAAATCCCAGCTAGAGTTGTCTGCGTCATAGAAGCGTTACTTGCCTAAAATTAATTTTCATTTGAATTCTTTTTTCATTCATAGTTGTTCGAGTCAGAGTCGCATCTGGTGTGAAGTATGAAGTACCAGATCTACCGCCTCGTCCTACTTCACCGTTAAAGCCGACATTAAAGCCACGAAACAAACCGACCAAACACAACAACAACAGCAGTAAATTCAATAAGAAGCCAGTCCAGGGCGTGGTCCTCATCCACCGTGTTAAACAACCCCCAGCCCCCTTTCGCTACGCTCGGTCTATTGTCTCAGGTAGAAGAGTGTATAGACCACGCCCTTTGATGGGTTGGAGGTATCAAGAAATCAAAATCAAGAGAATTCTAAAGGGAGTTGAAAGTGTAGAGAACGCCGAGAAGACCCAAGTACTGCTTCGTGCCAACAAGACCTCTAGATACACCGGCCGTATGTATGTGAGTCCGTCACTACACCTCAAACCTGGTAAAACGTACATCCTGGCTGGCAAGATCATCTCTAATAGACTATATGTGTCAAGATGTAGCTGGTATGCTGCCTGGAATGGTCTGTCACTTGGTCAGCTTCGTGGCTTAAAGAAGACCTTCATCCAAGGGTGCAAATGCCGTGTCCAGTTTTGCTACTACGCCGGCTGTGAACACGCCAAGGTCAAGGGTGCTTGTATGTGGAAGCCCCAGGGGTTCTACCCGGTAGATGATTGCCGGTACCATCACAGTTCATGCCGGATACACAAGGGGAAATGTCGATGGATTGAAAATGATGGATACCATAAGTGCATGAAGAAAAAAGAAGCCTTAATGCCTTGAGATTACTGCGCAGAATTTGCGCCTAATTAGATAGGAAACATGGACAGTTTTATTTTGATGCTTGCGAGTAAAAGTAGTTCAGTTGTTTCTCACATTGTCCCTATATGAAAGAGCTGCTATCTATAGATAGAGAACAGTGCATGAAGCCACTTAGGGAGTCCTTCCATTTTTAATCACAGCACACTATCACTCAAAATCGTTTACAGGCTGCACATAGAACAGTTTTTGTTTACATTTTAGAATATTTTTTATGATCGCTCATAGGATCAAAAATAACAATTATACTAGTGCTAGTCTATGTTTGACACGAACCAATATTTCGACAATTCAGTGGTTTTAATATGATCAGTATATACAGTATATAAGTAAATAGAAGTAAATAGTACTGTAATTGAGATATTCAATCTTTCACTTCTTGTCACGACAAAATATATCCACGCATTTGATATCTGTTTTTATTGTAGGGAATATTTAGTTGTAACGTGGTGGAACTTTTAGAAAATATTTTTATTGTATTTGTCTTTGACTTCTAAATAATGTTTCAAACTTAGTTGTTGTGCGTTTTGCATGTGTCTTCACAACAAATATAAAAACAAACCAAACTGGTCTAGAATCTGCGTCTTCTGCATCGTCCTTTTTTAGGTAAGCCGTGTAGGGATATAAATATCTTTATCCATGATATATATACATCTAGTTACAAGAAGATTGTCATAAAAAGAGCAGATTTTGTATGACTGTGAAAAGTTCCGTGCGCGTGAGGGTGTCGTGTCGTAACCTAGGATTTTAATTGGCTGGATTTTCTTCTTACGCGATGACATTGGCCAAGCACGACATTGTAGTGCCGTGACAGTGTCTGTGCAGTGTTTCGTGCCGTGTTTCTTGCATTTGATTGGACGAGGAGTGCGTGTCTTGCAGTGACCGTGATGTTTAATTGGCTGACTCCTTGTCGTGACAGTGTACGTGCCGTGAACGTTTCACAGTCATACGAAAACTGCCCTAACGATAGAAAAGGCGTCATGACTGCCCCTGCTAGATCATGTGTCATAATCGAAATGAGAGAGATATCTGAAGTGAGTTCGTGTGTTTTGTGTACAATTGGTTCCATTCATTAACTTTTTTTGGCTGGAAAGGGGAAAGCTAGTCTCGATATGGTGCACCTGCAAGCTAAATGGGAATTTAAAAAAAAAAATCTGAAAAAACCCACATGTAATTAAATGGGAAAAAAGGAACGAAAACAAAATCAATTGATTGAATCTTCATTTCCATTAGTCGTCTACTTTCCCGCTTATCTTAAGACTTTGTTTAATTGCTATTTATATCACTTATTTTTCCCGATGAAAAACCGAAGAAAAGAGATGTCGACAAAAATCCAGAAACCCAGGAAACCGCCCCCAGATCACGAGCTAAAAACAAGGGTTGTTAGGGAGGCCATTAACCCACTTCAGGCAACTTTCCCTTTGATTTTAATTGCAAAGATGTCCTTTTATATTGCACCATTTACATCACTTGAAGTCTAAAGTATGGCCCACAATTGAATACTATAGCAATATAAAGACCGAACGTGAAAATGCAGAGCGGCTTGGTTATTGATTTATAATAGAGGCCTTAAAGCAAGCTTCGAATTTTAAACATTTTATATGAATGAAGGAGCCAGTGACTCAAATTTGAGTTGCGGAGAGGTAGTTGTACTACTAGCATATAGTATCTGAGGTACCTGTTGTAAAAAGTGAACACTTTAGATACACGACATCATGAACAAACGTACAGCCCTGAACAGCCGATACACCTGTACATTTGCTGGCTGCGTCCATTAAACGAACTCAAAACTGCAAAACTCAAATAACGCTACAAGAGTTTGGCGAATCTTTCTTCTCCTTTCCTGATTAGATTCTCCCACAATTCTAACTCACAGAAATGTTCTAATTGCGGAGTCCGAAGTTAAAGGAACTCAAAACTGCAAAACTCAAATAACGCTACAAGAGTTTGGCGAATCTTTCTTCTCCTTTCCTGATTAGATTCTCCCACAATTCTAACTCACAGAAATGTTCTAATTGCGGAGTCCCAAGTTAAAGGAACTCAAGACTCTGGGAACTCAAACTTAAGCTACGACTTTCATTTAACTTTTCTTTTTACGAATGCTCATAGCATGCGTCTTCATTTTACCACTGAAACGTTTATGTTCCATGAAAAGAGAATTCAATTGCTATCATTTTTTCTTTTTTTTCTTATTCTTAATTTTCATTTCAGTCGGCTTTCGTTAATTATGGCTTCACTCCTTCAGTGTCACTTAATATTTGAGCGAATCTGATCCAGTCATATTCATTCCTTAGTTTTATCATTTTTTCCGCGTCCCGTTGTCTTCCATACAAATTTATGCCTTCAGTTACGTTTTCAACTCTCCCTCCCTTAATAATATCTTTTCGCTCCTGAAAAAAATGTGCATTAATTTGTCATTGAAGTTTGATATTTCTTTGACTACTTCATTTACTTAGATGATAGGGGCAGTAATGAATCTCCTTTCTCTCTCTCTCTCTTCGTTTCTATCCATTAGCGGAGTATTTCACTTTACTAGTGCGTTTGTTTGACTCAGTTATCAATTTCTAAAGATGGGTGTAATGCGGAATCTACTTTCTCGAGGTCTCTTTTTCATTAATCTCAGTAACTTTAGCTATAACACTTCAATTCAGTAAAAACTACTCCCTAGAAAAATTTCGTTTCAGCCACCACTAAATTTTTTTCTCAATCTATATTTTCTTATGATAAATCTAAAATTATTCTTTTCGACTTGAAATGTGTATACTTCCGAAAAGAGTTAACATGATTCTTTCTCTTGTTCATCAATTGTTTCCTTTAGTACTTGCACTCAACACTTGTTTTCGCACTAAGAAATGAGATTTGTTATCGTTCAAAATCGAAATGCACACCCACTGGTTTTTCTTTTTTCGTTTTTTTTCTTTTTTCTTCTTCTTCTTCTTCTTTTTTTGTACAAGCGCGCGTTATTATTTCCCTATTTTTGGGCAGTAAACTTTTGATAAACCTTCATGAATCTTTCTTTTTCTTATTTTTTGGTACTATTGAATGCTTGGAATAATAATAATAATAATAAAAAACATGCGGTGAAGTTGTTGTGCTAATTTTCTTGATATTACTTACATCTTTTGTCTTATATCAGCTTATTTTGAAGTTTGAGTTTCATAAATCTATCTCTTCGCCATCTTTGAACCAGACTATTCTCTTCGTTCAATTGACTGTTTTTCTTTTTTCATAGAACACCATTTTGTTTATTTCTTGATGTTCTATTTTCTTTGAATTCTTGCTTTAAGGTTTTCATTCGCTTAGTTTCTCTTTTTTCTTCTAGGTCCTTACAAAAGCTGCTCCTTTTTTTCCGCGCTATCGATATTTTTTCAAGTATTGGTGAGCGCGGCTTGATTGAATGACTATATGTCGGTGTCATAATTCTTTGATGAAGCTTTTTTCTCGGCATTAATATCTAAGATTACTTCTTTTGATGGTCTACTAGAGCATCAGCTATGTTTGCGAGTTATTGAGCATGTTGTAACAGACGCAGAGATTTGCCCCAGGGCTTGTTTTAACGCTAAAAACCTTGGTTTTGTTAAGTAAAGTTGGTAATTGTTCACAAGACATTGATTGAGTACCGTGAATGGCTGTACTTACAACACGGGTCTGTATTCGCTCACATCGGGACCGTTTACGTCCTTTTATACTTTTTATAGCTTTATTGTTTGAGGTTTCATTATAAACCGTTAGAAAAACATCTTAACTTCGATGAAATTCAAGAAGGGGAACCAGTACAAACAATTAAGTAGAAGTGATGGCAAGGCGCGTGCGCATATATGCATACATATTCTTCAGTGCTTTTGGAAGGGGCTTTTTGGTAACCATGACAAAAAATTATCATTTAAAAGTAATTTTCGTTTTTTAGAGACACTATTGTAGGATTTGGATTTTAAAGGAAACAAAACCGCCATTGTGAGATAGATGGTTGGTGATTTCCTCCAATGACATTAGCTAGCCTGTTTGTTATTCATACTACCAAAAGCACAAAACACCACGCCGCCAAACTCGATCACATCACAATGATTTCAGTGTTTCCCCAGACAGACCCACGTAAAGTTTGGCTACCTTAGTTTTTCACGATAAGACTATCTTTAGATATTCATGATGTGTTTATCGTATCTTGGTGTAGATGTCAGTGTGTGTTTTTCTGCAGTTGCCTCTTTTGATCGTCTACGCCTCTACTATTGTATTCGTAAATCTTCAGCTTTTAGTACTGTGCAAAACAAGACACGACAAAAAGAACAATGAAAGATGGACATTTTTTTCTTTTTGTTTCCAAAGATGTTTTTCCGTTTTTGTTTTTGTTTTTTTTTGTTGTTGTTTTTTTTTTTTTTGCGTGGTGAATATTTTGCATGGTCATGCAGTTGAAAATGTCTTCGCAGTATTAAACAGTCCTATATATACAGTGACGCAGAAAACGCTTGTGGGATTAAAATTCCTTTGGAAAGGAAGCTTTCTTTCGCAATGCGTCGCTTTTGTTGAATCAAATCATGTTGTTTTACCCCCGCTGAGATCGAAGAATACACGGAAGAGAAGTCTGTGGTTCTTTTACAAACTAATCGTTATAAAACGCGTGTAATTTTTAAAAAGATTTAGAAAAGTTAGGTTTTGAAGTTGTTTCGTATGTGTGTAAAGAGAAACATTCGCAAGGTTGCTTCCTTTTCTAGTTTGAACAGCCAGCCGCCCCTACGCCTCAAGGAGCAAAGGGGGGCTGTTGTCCACATGCCGTATCTTATCGTGTACTTTTAATCAGGAATAGCTAGTTCGAATTATCTATCTAGGTGGAAGCCAGCCTTGTGCTATCAACCTTTCTCAGCCTTATATAGGACTATATGGTTGTCGACTGAATAATAAGACTGACGGCTGGCTCAGACCACTTCAATCAGGGTGACTGGTATTGGTGCTGTCTCTAGGGGCCTGTGTTCTCATTCGAATTAAAAACAGTGGAATTTTTTGATTAAAAAGGTGAGGATTACATATGAGGGTCCTGGACTTGAGTTTGTAAGATGGGATAACGGTGTATTTTCATCTTTTGTTTCTTCAAAGTCCACTTGTTTGTGCACTCTTCCCCCTTCAGACCGATTCGTGACTCGTACCATGGGTAACCTATATTCACTTTCGGCTTTTATGAAATTAGGAATCCAACAACCTCTTTGTTAAAGAAGTATAACCCATGCTCTTGAACAAGCACGGGGAAAATAAATTTGAGGTTTTTTTTTACAGATATAATTTTTAGTTTAGTATATTCTAGTAAACTATAGAAAGAGTATGAAGTGCACTAAAACGAGTAGTCCCATAATTGGGTGTACGAATGTGATTGACAACAGATCAATGTAGATCTTTAGAGAACAAAAAACGCACGTAAATCGTCAACCAACCATAGAACTACAACACTTTCATAATCCGTGTGGTTTTTGCTTGTCAAACGAGAAAAGCAAGACCTGAGGCTAGTTGATCACGCAATAAATAAAACATAAGTTTTAGAAATGCCGACTAGTTCGAAACTGTACCCTAAGAGCTCGTGAACTCAAACACAACTGAATAAAGAAGGACTTTTATAGTCATGTAATCCTCGAGTAGCCTTTCGACACAAAAGATTGATGTCAGTTGACTTGTGGCTTGTAACGGCACTCAATATAACAGGGAATACAATATCGGAATCTTCTGGTGATCGTTTCGTTGAATAAACGTTAGTGGGATATGATCATGGAATCATTGAAAGCAATCCTCTTGTTTCCAGAAACCTACCGCTGGGCAGAGTCTTGGGATCGATTATTGCAATCAGTTGATAAGATTTCTTGAAATTTGCGGTTAGATTCGAGAGGGGTTTGAAGAGGAAAACTTCAAAGCAGCTAATAGAGCTACCAACAACGTTGTTTGCATGCGTCTAGGCGTGCCTTACTAACACGTAAGCAATATATCTGAGCATAGTGAAGCGATTAGTTGGTCGGCTCACCATACATTTCTTAGTTCGAGAACACATCTTTCTTCCTTGGGAAATCTAACGAAAGCCCGCCATCCAGAACTTTAATTGAAAGTACTCCATGTTCAGGGTACAGCGTTTTAAGTTGACGGATTTGATGATTAACGACACTTGTATCTGCATTTACACAATTACCAATGCAAAAGAACTACAGAACAGAACCGCTCACCCATGTGATCCTGATAAAAGGATTTTAGGAACGATAACAAAGAGGAGGGACTGACTCTTGTTAGTTACTCAATGCGGAACAAAAGAATATTGTTCATCGTCCATTAGTTGGCAAAACTCTGATCAGCTAGTTTTCGTTCTATAAACTTTGTATGAACACTTTTCGTGGATTAGGAACCCCTTTTCCCATATACCAGTAGAAAGTTCACCTCCATTGAGATAAATCTCTTAATTTCCAGTGTTTTGAGATCTTTTCTTTGTTTTTCTATAGATTCAACCTAATCCTCTTTGTAGCGTTGAAAAGATTTTTATTTTCGGAGGAAACAAATTCGAGTTATTTGTTTGGAGTGAAGGGACACTTGGGAGCCATGCAAGCTCCTCACGTCAAACTTCATCCCATAAGACAGTACAACTACTGCACTTGGAGTACTCTATATTCTTACAGCCACTATTGTTGGCACATGACAAATGGGTTGAGTGGCTTAATAACAGGTCTGTCAACCACGAAATCGTGGCTTCAAGAGGGTCACAAGCTCAAGTGTATCCTAGAGCTAAGGCCCCCCACAGAAGAGTCAAACTCTAGCTACCCGAGAGAAACTTTCTTTCATCTCCCTTAGTAACTGCATCCTTTGAGAATGAAATGAAGATTTTCCCCACCAACTTAGACTGGCTCCCACTGACGAACAATTCGTTGTATAATACAAAAAAATACTGTGTGACTCATGAGCTGGTACATTGAATCAACCCGAATGGACATGCTACGATGAGTTTCTTGCCTCAGGACGTGCTTCACTATCGTCAGGAATAAAAACGATTGTAATTAACGGAAATTTTTTCCACGTTCTCATAAAACAGTCACCCATGGATGATGTTTGCCAGCGATTAGACTCCAACTCCCAACAAAGTGTTTTAAAAGCAATTTGCATGGAGGAGTTAGTAGATGGGTTCTGGAAAGTTTGTTGATACTTAGAAACTAAGGAAGTCAGGTGACAAGGTACTTCGACTCGTTGTCCGATTCGTAGAGCTTCCAAACACTTCCATCTAGCGGCTCATTCAGTTTGTCAACTGACAATACAAGAAAAGAGAGCGAGTGAGAGTATGTTAGCCCCTCTTATTAAATTAGACTCAAGCTTTTAAAGTTCGTCACTTGATTGAAGCTCGTCGTTCCAAATACTTGTGTGATTTTAAATTATGTACTTTCCGCTATAAAAACGTCAATGAAAAATATTCGTGTTTCAATCAAAAAAGAAAATTTCATTTCGAAAATAATTGCCAAGCTTTACTAAAAAAAACAAAGGTCCAAGGCACGCGTAAGTACCTGATTTAAAGCGTGCATTATGCGAAAAAGGAATCTGAGAGCATTTGAAACCAGAATTGGGATATAATCAATAGCGTATCAGATTTTGTTGTTGGATGTTATAATTTCCGTTATATATATGTAGGAAGGAAGTATTTGGACAAATTGGTAGTACAAGAACTAACTTGTCTTGTTGACTGACTGGAAAAGACGAAGTTAATGGGAATGTTGAAAAATCTTTATCTTAAAGTCCAATAACGACCAGCTTGTGAATCTTATAACACTGTATCTTGTCATTAGCAAGAAAAAAAAACATTCAATAATTGTAAAGTAAATACAGTTGGACTGCTATAGTGTGTTTTTAATGATCAAAGGGCGACAATTGCCTCGCAGGTGACTCCATTTGCTTGTCGAGAAGAAAAGAAACTTTTACATATTACCATTGAACTGAAATACCCAAAACAGTTTTTTTTATAGAAATAAATAACAGAGCTGTTGAAGTCTGAGGTAAATATTTTATTTACATAGAGGATTTTTTTCTCTAGAGTTACACAACTGTAATAATAATGAAGAAGGCGAATGATTCATGGGTCGGGCGATCCAAAGAATAAATCTAAAATAAGGAAAAGCATTTCAGTATATCACTACAGTTTGATAACAAGAATTCTCGTTGGAAATATAAAATTAAAAGAAGAAGAAGAAGAAACGCATTCCTAGATAATGTTTAATACATAGATTTGTTTAATAACGGGAGTGGTTTGGTGTCAATTGTGTAAGCGATCGAAAACGAAAGACGAAATCTCACGAAGTAAAGTGAAGTGGTGAGACAGGTGAAATATGGGGCCGAGCATTGTGTAAAGACATTTTAAAAACGTTATATAATCCGTTTAACGGCAGCTAAGAACAAATGATTTATTACAAATCATTAGATATTCAAAATTATTGAACAGTTTAAATAGTTCTTTTTAAATATTTTAGCGGCAAGTGAGATCAGTGTGCGATCGTTTCACAGCCGACCGATATCCACAGCCGAGTTACTCTAGAGGTTATTCTTCGAGTAGTCTTGTCGTTGATAATACTCAGGTTTTGACTTGATTTGTACTGTGGCTAAAAGTCTTTGTCCTTTTATTAACTATTCTGCAGTATATTGCATAAAGATTTCGCATTTGCACTGCCTTAACACCTCACTTTCACACTTGTTCGAGCAGAAATCTGGAAGGAGATCTAGAATTTACACCTTGAGACTCGGGTCGCGCCGGTGAGGTCCAAAATCCCTTATCATCTAGACCTTTCACTAACATTTCATCTTTTCAAAAGTTAAAAAGTCGAACTAAGGGGAACTGATGATTATGGTTGAACGAACAAAGGGCTGATTCTTTGTTCGATGTATTACAGCCTGTACGTGGATTAGAATAGTATATTTAGGAGTGATGTTCAAGTCAAGATCAGTATCGCTGGCTGAGGAAGAAAGGAGGAGCGTTGGTTAAATGCTCTCTATTCAATAAGCGATGTCTCACCCTTACAATTGTATATCTCCAAATAGTGTGTCCACGGTTTCTTGATCAACACAAGATACCAAACTCCATTTACAGTATAAAACCATTAAAAGTTACCTATAGCAAAAATAGGGCCAACCTCAGAAACCTTTGAGTCAAGAAGTCTTTTGGCCTCCGTTTAAAAGCCTTTCACATGCCTCGCAGAACAACACTGACCAATTTGATAAGAAAAGGAAAAATTCTGAAGCGAGATTAAGGCTTCTCAAAGAAAACAATGGCAAAAATATCAATGGTAGCAGCCTTCTGACTTTGGCCATGAATCGTTGCCAGTTCAAAAGTGTACTTTGAAGCACATCTTATCGAAGACAACCAAGTTACTTCAGGTTTTAGTTCTTTCGGGTTATCGAATAAAGAAAAATCAAGTACCATTTCTGAAGTTTTCCGGTGTTTCTCCTACCTGTTTTATTGTTTCGACACTTTTTTGGACACTGCTCAAAGATCTAAGAAGGTTCTTGCTCTTATATTTGAATTTAAACTCCAAAAATATCCAAGATTTCTTGGAGTTTTTAAAAGTCGTTTTTTTGGAACAATTTGGGTTTATTCACAACTATATACATCTCAAATTCACATACTTTGTGAGGAGGGCCTTCTTCAACAGCGTTTTACGAGAGTGTGTGTGAGTCAGGTAGAAAGCTTTTCATTAAAAATAAGGGTTCTTTTCGCTCACTCACGACAAAACCTGTGAAACCTTTAAGTAATCATAATAGATATAACTTGGTAAGATAAGCTGCTATTCACATACTGTAAAAAGAAACCTTAAATTACGGTCTTTTATATTCGATAATAGCCTAATGTAGTACCAATCGTCATCAAAGCATTTTCTAGGTATTTTCGTTTTTTCATCGCTGAGATAAATTCTATTTCTTTATAATCTATGTTACTACTTTTGAGTTCATCTTTCAAATAACCTGTAATTCTTTGTCAATTGTATTTCTCTCATTTTTTCCTGAGTAAAGGAAAGGAGTGTATCTATGTACCTCTGAAGCCCAAACAGTTCTGAATCTGAGAGTTCGAGTTGCCGAGGGAGTCTGCACTGAGTTGCGAAGCTGATGTACTGTTGGTCATGTGTAAATCCTGTCGAGTTGAAGTGGGCATTCCACCCGTTGCGCTTGATGGTGACTTGGTTTTCGTAAGTGCTTGGGCATTGCATTTTTTCCATTTCATCCGTCGGTTTTGAAACCATATTTTTACCTGGCGTTCTGTCAGGCTTAGCTGTGTTGCCATCTCCGATCTTCGCTCTTTCGTCAGGAAATGATTAAAGTGGAATTCCTTTTCTAGTTCCAGGAGCTGTTTTCTTGTGTATGCGGTTCTTTTACGCTTGCCTTCGGTTCGGTTACTCCAAGCGTTGTCTAAGTACAACAACGCAAAAATAAAAGGAAAAAAATGCCCATCAATAACAAAGTCGTTAGATCGTCGGGCTTAACTACGTATAAGTTTAAATCACCAAATTAAGTTAAATATTGTGAGTAAAAGCGATCGAATTTGGAGTGGCTGTTGTACCTGATCTGAAGACACGTTCAAGAAGACTTGAACAGGAAAGTTACATTCTGGACACTAGGAAATTAAGTCGCTTTTTTACTAAGCGTTCAAACAAGCTAACTGCCCTAAAAGATCACTAGGTTTCCTTCTGCTTGCAAGAATCACGAAAGCATAACAAAAGATTAAGTTATCTTTTATAAGGGAAAAAGAGTAGAAGCTTACTTGAAGAAGCGTTGTGCCACCAGTTTTCAGGAGCGGTGCTCTTCAGCCAGGCATACTGATGGAACGAGCAATTCTGGCTGGGTTCTTGATTTGGGAAGTAAGACTGATGGTGATCCACTGGGCTAGATGCGGCGGTGGTTTGGTTGGGTATCTGTCCATGCTGAAACGGAGGAACAGGTTCTGTATTGTATCCATTAACTTGCGCGTTATGGCTTGTTTGTGACATTGACATAAAATTCGGCAGTGCATTTTGGTTGTAGTAATTGGGCGATTGCATACGACACTGCGAATAAGAAAAATCCAAAGGATTCGTATGTGTCTGAGGTTCCTTATTCTGTAGACCGCCACCGAAGTAAGCCGGGTACGTTTGTGGTGACTGCATTGCTAGCGTACTCATCACTACTGATGCAAAGCCTTTGAATTAAGGGTATTTATAAATGTCTCTGTCAATAAAAATAAATAATGTAAAAAGCCAGACAAGCGTGACATACGTCACCTGGCCCTGAAATGTCTGGTGTAGGGGCATTATTCAGTTATTGAAAGGATCTCAATTAACCTAAAAGCTCCCAATACAGCTTTACACACAGAAATTAACGTTTTACACACAAATTTAAGTTATTAATAAGAGAAACCTTATCCAAACAGAGCAAATATGTTAAGGAAGGAAAGTTTCGAAATGTTTATTTCAGAATTCTCTAGAGCTACCTCCATTTGAAATGGGGTACTGAAAAGAAAGCTAGTTTGATTTACGAGCGGGTTTCCTTTTGACTATAAACAAAGATGAAACATGCAAGTTGTTCCAAAAATTGAAGAAACAATTGGAAAATGCAACTCTTTCAAGAGGCAGCCTTGTAAGTGAATGAACAAAACTCGGGGGAAAAAGTGAGAGAATTGATGACTGAATCTGGCATGCAAGTGGCGTTTCGGATCAGGCACCTAACAAATGCTGTCATTTATTAACTCAAGGGCCTATCTACTTGGCTCCAGCCGAAATATGAAATACTATCGCGAATACTACCAAAACTACGACTTTCTGGTTGTCCTTTTATTAGTTATTCTCCTTTACCAATGTTACTTTAAATCGACATCTGTTTGCTAAAGATATTGGAGCATTTCTCCCATCTTGAATAATCAAAAGTAGGTCCGATGTTCCTTTAGAGGAAGGGATATTTTTCTTTTTTAAAAAAAATGGCATTCAAAATTAGTCCTTTTTCCAAGACTTTTCAAATCAAAAGATCAGCAGGAAACAAAGAATTAAGACCTTAAAGAGGTTTTTTACACTGAAGAACTAAGCATCGATATTATCAGCTCTCGAATCAAATTCGTGCATTGGTCTCGAATCAAACGGATATAAAACATTTAAGTCAAGATATCATTTCACACCGGTCAGGCACCATGTATACGTAACTCCCGCAAGTATCCGCCTTAAACACAGACACACAAAAACAGCACCGCCTTCATCTTCACTTTCTCCCATGAGATTCTCTCAAAACAACTAAAACAAGCCTTTAATCAAAGCCTAAGACCAAGTCGATTGTGTAAAGGCGTTAACAATGCCTCCCATCCCAGAACTAAATAAAAGTGTTAACAATAAGGAGTATATAGGACTAATGAATAGGGTATTGTGTTAGAGGGGAAGTAAACATCATCCAACCTAGTATAGATGCTCTTCAATACTTCATTTAGCTTTTGGTGCATTTTATTCTATTATACTAAATACCAATTACATTAACTAAAAACTTCAAATACTTTAAATAAACTTCACCAGTGAATGAAAGCCTTTGATTGATCTGTTCAGTTTACTTAAGAGTCAAGAGTTTAAAATTCTGGTTAAAGATGTTGTGTAATTTCAGGATTTTTTTTTTTTTTTTTTTTTTGAAAATGTGACCATTCAGTTAAGGATGTCAAAGCATCTCCTAGGTTTTTAGAATGTTTTCAAAGCTGAGAACTCCTCATGGCAACTGCTTAGAGATTTGGGCGCAACATGGTTGGCTTACTCGTGGGAAGCGGGAAAACGGGAAAAGAGTGTCATGTGTATTGAAAGCGTGCAGACCTTGGAGGCCTGTTATCGCGAAACTGCCCGCTTGGAACAACTATCGTGGCAGGTGCTTTACAATGTCATTAACTAAACGGCATTGACATCATTCTGATCAAAACTCATCTTGGCATGCATTTTGTTATATCAAAAATCAATATTCGATTGAATTCTTAGTAAACCTGGAATGGATGTAAAATGAAAAAGAATAATATTCATAAGAAAGATTTTATTACAAGTGCTGTGATAAAAATTATTTCCAAATTCAGTTAAGAAGCTCATTATCAACTATGTGTTATTGAATGTACAAAGTAGACGTAAAAAAACGGGGATAAAAAATAACAATATTTTTATGTCGATTTTTTACATAGATGAAATCTTCTCTTCTCAAAATTATTTCAAATAGAAGAATGTCAAGAACCCTTCCAAATGTTCTGATCTTGTAATTGCTATGACTATTATGATCCCCACTTTTTGCTGAGGAATCCTTTTGGCACTGCTGTTCATATTATAGACCGTCCGGAAGTGTATTCTACACAACGAACACAGAAGTTGGTTTGAAGAGGACCAAATTCCAATATTTCGCTCAATAACTTGTTGTTCTTAATACATTTTAACTTCCGTTCGGCTCTCAACGACTCCTCCCTCTAATTTACCACAACAATAACATCTACAAATATTTACATATTTATTAAGGAATTAGCACTTGGATCTTTCTTACTAATACCTTGGCTTACGAGTTTATAGGGTTACCTTTGAAATTGAAATCCAAATCTGTGAGAACTAACAAGAGAATAGGTCTAATGCCTGCGGGTTTTGAGTTGTAGAGATTATTGATAACAATCTGACAGAGAGTAGAAGTGTTGGGCAGCCCTCGCATTGAACGCTCACACAAACAGAAGCCTTATCATTGCTTTTGTTATTCATATTCCGTGTTATAATGAAATTAGATCCTTTGTTCTCTTGTGTACTCTGATAAGCTGGAGCTTCAGTTACAAGGCTCAAGCCCAGACCTGCTAGATCTTAACTATCCCCTACGACAGAGAAAAAGATCAGAAATTTGAAACCCCACGAGTTCTTAAAATTATGAATAGAATCAAAACCTTTTGATCGCGTTATTTACGCACTTGCTTGTCCAGTTGAGTTCTGAGCGAGTCACCGCAGATATTGAATCAAGTTCGGGATTATGGCACTAGTGCTATATAGTAAGGAAACGTAAGGAAAGCAAAGTTCTATTCCATTAGATGGATTTGAAGCTCTCTAGCTCTTCTCGCTAACTATTCGATAACTAACCAAGATCCATTTTTGCGGTCAGCCAACCAGTAGGGCAAGGCTACGGTTAAATAAGTAAGATTTCGTTTCATTATCATGATATAAATTACTCTCCAAATGCTACAAAACAAAAAAAAAACAATCTGGAAAACAGTAACGCAAACGGATTTGGCTTTGGTTTTCAAATTTTATTATTAGAACCGTTGGCTCAAATCAAAGCGGTTTTATGGAGAGTTGGTTTTGGACGTCACTCACAAAGAGATCGATCCAATACATCGCGATAGGTGCGAGTGGAGGGAGTCCGCAACTTAGTGACTTAATCTTAATCCTAAACTTTCTTAGAGATTCTTTGCAAGTCAGCCCGGCACTATATCTTGCTCATGTGTTGTGATTTTATCTACAGGCGATTCCACGAGTTAGATGTTTAGTTCGAGTCCCACATTTAGCTCCGAATTTTAGCATAAACCATGAAGCTGACGAGATATACTACCTGCTAGAGCGCTTTATGTTATGTACTTAAGCCTCTCCTGTCAACTTACAATGAACTTCTTATGCAGTTATTAATAACAGTTTGGATGGTGATTTTCCTAGAAACGGTCTCTCTCAGGTAAACGGAGAAAAAGCTATTGCGTGGACTTGATTCTTTAGCTGTTGTTCTCTTTTTTAAAACCTTTTGGTAGTCATGGAACAGAATAATCTTACTTGCGACGACACAACAAATTCAAAACAAGAAAAATACACCAGAAGAAACTAATGGGGGAATTTTAGAATAGTGGTATCATAATTTAATACAAAATTCAAAGATGGCACTCTATTCTGCCAGTTCTTTCTGCAAATGGAAATATTGCTTTCGTTTCCCTCCTTCATCCTGCTATATTCTCATTTCAACGTTTTAAGGTTTAAAGATAGAATTCCACTGATATATATTTTTAATATCTAGTACTTAGCGGCCGTTGCGATATCGCTGTTCAGTATTTCATTTAAGGTTAACAAAATCTGACCGAAAACAATTTCCTCTATCCGAACTTCTACTGAATAATAGCCTCGAGGGATCACGTCTGGTGGGGTGCTTGTCTTAACTTCAGAAAATTGAAAAAAGGGAAAGATTCTTAACTATAACCATACTGTTCCTTTGTTCGTTTTCCAATGGTTTACTGGTATTCTCATTTTTAGACAATTATTTTTAATGTTGTACTGCACGCGGGCGCCGGAATATTTTCCCCGTTTTTCTTAATACAAACTGCATTCTCTGTTAAGTAAAGCCATAGCGCTAAGTAACGCTAATTGAAGAACGTCTTTACCTGATATCATAAACATGTATATTCAACCCTAGAACCAATTTCAAACCAGGAAGTTCTTCTTATAACTAAATCAAATAGCCCCGAGTTTTACGGCTACTTTATTAAATTAGAGTGTCGCTTTCACCGAGAAAATTTGATATAAATTGCACTCTTATTCTATCTTGGACTTTAGACGGCCTTGAGGCATGTAACACACGTCTTTGTTTTAATTCGCTTCCAACTAGATGGAAAGTAATGGAAATAAGATGAACTAGAAATAACAAAATGTGGTATATGAATACTGCATTAGTCAGCCAGTATCGTAATCGAGGGGTTTGATATTTTTTTTATTATTATTAATATTAATATTAAAAGTCGGTCAATAGCACATTTGTTGAAAGATCTTTTTTTCTGAGATCTATTGATTTGAAGTGCGTTTTCATGGTAACAAATGACTGACAAAAGTCTCAAAGTTTCGAGTGTGGCGGCTTTTTGAAACAAAACATCTTCGGGTGTCATTTCTTAAACGTTTGGAAAATTGCTACCTCTATGAATATATCAAAGATGATATTCCAAACAATACTCCTTTTGTGGGATATTTTTCTCTTTTACAAAAGAAAGATAAAATTATGATTTTAAAATTAAAGGTATGCTTTAAAATTACAATAATAATAATAATTTAGGACACAAGATCAGTGTTTGCGACCCTTTGGATCAAGTGGGTTTTTTTTGTTTGTTTGAAACGAAAAGGTATTTTCGAGGGGAAAAAACTTTTGTAAGGCTCGAAGCGAACAGGTTTTTTATTTTTTATTTTTTTGTGAAAAAAAGAGCAATGATATGGTTCCCACAGCAGTCAAAGGAATTTCCTCTAGAACGTTCATTGCGTGTCATGCGACTGATTAGTTCTCGTGCTAGACTACAAGTAAAGCAAGAAAACCTGCAAGTTTTCCCTAGTTTCTTTTAGGCAGATGGCAATATTCCTGTTTGTGAAAGAATAAAACTCGGCATGGCGCATCAAAAGTTTTTTAGTTAATACATTGGAGCTCAGTTGGAGGTTTTAAAGTGGTTTACCTAAGAAAACCGAGTACGAGTCATAATTTTATTTCATTGAGACAGGGCATTTTTTAGCGCGAATGAGTTCAAGATCTTTCCACGAAATCGTTGTTTTGTTCAGTCTTTGGTATCAATAAAATAGTTTGGAAGGCCTCACCTTGTTTGTATACTGCACAACTAACTCATTACTGACAAACAAATAGATACGAGTGTCTTTTCAAACCCTTTTACCAAAGGTATTGTTACAAAACAAATATCCTTTTAGGATTGTGAATTGAAGTATTTCCAGTATCTTTATTGTAGTAATTTATTGAGAATATTCAACATGGAGAATTGTAAAATAGCAAGACAAAAAAAATAAAAGGCAGGCTAGCCAATCACATGTATAAGAACCAATTCCAATTTATCTCCAAAGATTCATTTTGTTTTTCAAAGCAAGCTAATTATCCAACGCTCGAAAACTTTCAACTCAGTATTGAAAACTTTTAACTCAGTTCAGTACTCTTAGTATTCGTTTTAGTCCTAAGGTCGACCCAATACTAACTATTCATAGCACGGGTGTTTCATTCATGATAGTATACTAAGAAACACAAGGTCATTCATTATATATTTCTGTCGTATGCCAAACGCTTTGTTTCAGAAGTCCAATATTCAGCATTGCCCTTGCAATAGCTCTTAATTAGACAGAGAAACAATTACATCAGCTTGTTTCACCACTTTGCGTCGCTAATAAGGAATAAAAGCATTAAAAGGTGTCTTTTATATTATCAATTTTGTTTTTAAATGTGCAATCGACGCCCTATTTTTACCTAATAAAAATAGGCACACGTTTTAACTGTAACCTTGCAACTAAGAAATCTCATGCAAACGATTCAGAGGCGGTATCATAAAAGTATTGACATGAATTTATTTCCACTTTGCAGTCGTTTATAACACGCGCATGTACAAATCTTATTGAGTCTACACTTTATTCCATCTGTATCTATCTCAGGGTTTTAGTTTTTGAGTACACTTTGATAGACCTTACTCTCCACGGGAGATCAGCCATCCAGCGTTCACTAAAAAGAAAAGTGACGCCAGTTTATTAGAGAAAAAATGTAGCCCTAAGCGCCGTTTCTCTTTAATCCATGCGATAGTTTGGAGTTTGGTAGTCACATCTGCGCAACAAAAGAAAGGAAGGAAGGAAGAAAAAAAGAAAGGAAGAAAGAGAGAAAGAGGAAAATAATTGAACAAACCAAAAATCTTAAAGTATCGCGCAAAAATAAAAAAAAAGACATACACTGCCTAGACAAAGCCAAGAGAAATGATTACTTATTATTCCATTAAACATGGCATGACGCCTTAGTAGCAGTTTCTGAGATTGTGTGAAACATCCATACAGCAATCTATAAGTTAGTTCAATCTAAAAGACGACCAAAACAAGCTTGCTCGCATCGAAAGTGACTCTTAGCAAGCCAGATGCAGCCATCTTCTTCAAAATATTCCCAATTTAAAAGATTGAAATCATGAACAAAAAGTGCGCTAAATTTTGCTTTATATCTTGCAATTATAAAATAAAAAAAGGAACAAAAGGGGGAATAAAAAGCAAGCAAAACAAAATTTCGGATTGCTTTTTAAAAAATGTACGTCTTTTTTCATGAAAACTAAACTTTAAAAGGATGAAGAAATTTCTCGAAAATGCTTATCATTATCACAAAACCTTTTTCTTCTTTTTATTGAAGCTTCTCTGAAGCCGGTTTCACTACTATCATGTAAAAATCGTATTCCATCATAAACCTGGCAAGTAGAAATCAGATTGTTATGAGTAAACACCAAAGCCTTGTTTGTGGTGTGTATATTGTCCTTCCGGTATGTGAGAGAGATTTCTCTTCTTCCATCTGTTAGCCTTATAGCGCACGACCTTTAATTACTGAAAGGCTAATTTACCCCCCTCAAAATGTTCAGCCATTTTGGGACCTGCTCGACCTGTTACGAATTCCGTGCCGGGTATACCAAGAGGGAGTTTATCTCAGAAGAGGATCTGATTTAGGATGTTTACACTTTTAGAGCCGTTTTGGCGACAGTTTAATTAAAATTGATTCCTAATAGCTTTTTCTGGCCCATAAGAGCCAATTTTGGACTAGCTTTAAACAAACGTAATATACCATGATTTATAACGAACTATTTAGCCCGCACTTACTCTCTCGATGTTTCCGCTTTTAAGGCAATTTTAGAAGCATTTTGGCTTGTTTTATGGCCGCTCATTACCGGCAGTGAGATTTCCCTAAGGGTGAGATTTATCGTTTAGTAAAGAGTTAATACCTAACATAAAAACACATCAATCTTTGGTTGGCCAATCTTAGAGTTAGGTGTCAGGTACGAGTATTACAGGCCTTTTTTCTGTAGCCATTCTGAGATATGCGAGATTTTACCAAGTTTGACAAGATATTAAATTGAAAGGTCTTTAAACAAGCGTCTAAGCCGAGTGCATCCAACAGATGGCAAGACTGGAAATCACTAAAGTGTTTGATCTTATCGGCCTCAAGCTTAAATTAATTTAAAGTCTTGGCGAGAATAGGAATTATGAAGAGCGAAATTTGATTTGAGTTCAGTTAACACAGACTCTAGTGACAGTGAAAGTAAAGATCGTACGTTGTTTGTTTAAGATGAACACTGCACCTGTCCGCGTGAAAAATGACAATTAAACAGATTCATTAAAAAACGTACTTCCGAATTTTAACATATATTATTGAAAATTTTATTGCTCTACTAAATTTCATGATAATGACAGAAAATTTGATTTAAATGGACAATAAAACTAGTTTTGAAAACACTGAGACGTTTTGCTAAAGAAAGCGCACTTGAACTTTGAAATTAGACTTGTCTGGTTCTCGCGTACCCTACTAAAACTTCTGTTTAACTTCAATAACGCTTTTAAACATAGAATTTCATTTTGGAATTGTACTGAAAACTACACTTTTTACTTAGCACTGAAAGACAATTTTCTTCTTGTCACCCCTTTTATCTCTAACTGTTATCAGATAATCCCTTCTCCAAAGCTACATGGCCATAATTCTTGAGTAAACCATCTTCAATTTTGCGGGTCGTTCTTCTATCTAGTTACAGAGATATATCAAAACTAGCCACTAACCCGATCAACGACTATTACATTCTCAAATTATAAAAGGAAAATCCCTTTTACTTTAGGACTTGAAGAGCTAAAGGGATTATTTGTCAAAGGACGATGAAAACTTTTGAGGTACTATGTCGAAACATTTTGCACAACAAAACGAAAAGTGTAAAAAAAATGAAAAAGGCCTTTAACCTTTTGATGATATCGAATTCACAACATTTTTGAAAAATCCGAAGAATCATGAAATTGATTCAGAACAGATCATTAATTTAGGCACTTAAGCCTTTTCTGAAGGAAATCCTCGGTTGGCGAAGTATGGTTCCTGTTCTTTAACTTCTTTCAAGTATTATCATATTTAGTTTTGGTAAAGATTGACACTGTGCATTTCAAAAAAAAACAGTGTTCTACAAGATTTTAGTTTTGGACCTACAAGAGCAATAGCAAGATAAGACGAAATAGTCTATCCACACTTCAGTTCTGTTGCTGTTTTGTGGATACGTTTTCGCAGACTATTTGCAGTTTTGATATTCTTTGTCGATGGGGAAAAATTGAAAACAACTGAGGTTTTTATAAAGAGTTATACTTTGAGATAATCAAGGACCGACAACGGATACTTTTTGATGAAAAATTTCAAAAATTGCAAGTACCTGTTTCGTTGAACCCGCTATCGGCGCGAGAACGATGCTCGTCTAATGTATGTGAAACACCATAAGTCTCGAAGCAGAAATCTTTCTACATCTTACCACTCTCACGAATAAAAATAAAAAGTACACAACCTTCAGATCGTTGGTTTATATGTGAAACATTAGCCCTGGATCGTTATTTTCTTCATGACTAATTTCTTTAGAAGTAGCAGTTTTAGGAGAATTTACTGCAATTACACTGTTATTATGGCCTGTTTTATGAAGCTATAAAACACCATCTATAGACAGGCGTTCTGAGACAACGACTCGTGAATGCTCTCTCTCCCCAATTAAAGTCAACTGAATGGCATTTCAGAGATACATTTCAGGGCAATTTTGTCTATAATAGGTTTATACGATCGCCTTGTGGACTGAAATGAATGTATTTTTCGAACGTAAACGAGCAAAAAGACACGATAACTGAATAAATCCATTTATTTTACCAATTACATGTCAATCTATAAACTTTGAAAACTTTTAGCTCTACGCACCCTGATAGGATTTCCCTTAAATATCATTTGTCTAAGATAAACAACGACAGGTTTCCACGCATTTACAGCGTTGAAACTTGCCTAATTACTTTCATGGACTCTCTAAAAGTGAAATCACTCATTAAAAATCGCAAGTTTGGGGAAAATGGTGTTTAAATTAAGTATGAAACATATCTTCGTATCCAAAGAAAGAAACAGTCTTACAAAACAGGAGCAAAGTAATGAGAGAGAAATTATGCACACAGCAACAGCATGTTTTTTTAAAAAAATAAACGACTCTGTCCCTAGAGCAACTGCTATTATGGGCATTGCATCATCCATCTTAATAAAATCTAACTCTGTATAAGAAAAAGACTGGAGGCAGTTAGGTGTCCTATATTGTAATGACGTGTGACTGCAAGAGCAAATGGTCTAGAATTTCGTAGACGACGTAAGCATTGCATATTTGCGGTGCGCATGGGAAACCTGTGTGTGTTATGTAACGTAACTTGGATACGGTATGGGCGATCCGTGGAGCCTCTAGTGCCCTGTAACGTGTGGATTGGACAATAGCACTCACTCTTGTAACTGATAATAAATCATCTTACTTAAGCGAAGCTACGACGTTGCGGGCAATTGTTATGTTGGTGAATTTTTGGCATTAAAAGAACGTTGCTAAGCCTTCGCGAAACTTACTTTGACTATAGTGATTGCTCGTATATGTATAGATTTATTTTTGTAAGAAATAAATGATAAATTAATAAAAACGATAATCAAATGACTGAAATAGTCTCACCATTGAAACATGATATCGTGATTGACGATGTGTAGTGATAAAGACAAGACTCGGGAGTGCGTAGTATAGTGGTGTTGCTACTGATAACGCACTGAGTTCCGTTAGTCAAGCCATGAGATTTCTCAGATATGGATAGAAAAGGAAACTTCTTTTAGCTACTGATCAACCAGTTTTGTTGTTACTAAAACCAAATCCAATACATCAGTATGAGAAGATGTGTACTTTAGAAACCATACTTTTTGTTTAGGAAGGGCTGAAACAAGAACCTTATATTAAGGATGAAATTAAAAAAGTAAAAAAACGTCTTGATAGTAGTATGTCTGAGCACTTTTTTAGGTTTCTAAAATCACTTTAGTAATTTTATCTGGATACTTTTCGAGTCTAAAAGCCGTTGTAACAAGTGGTGCCAGTAAAAGTCGTCATGGTTACTATTCACCATTGGCAATTTATAAATCGAAAACATTTACAAACTCGGCGACATCAAACGAGCCGAGGAGATACCGAGTTTTTTGTTTGCGTCAGTTATCTTTTATGTCAGGGCCGCCTTCTCAGTTTGTTGGTTTGCTATAATTCGTAAAATGCTTTCCGCTGTATCAACTACAACAACGCCCTTTTACCCACTTGTTTTGGTTTTTGAAATGAAACCAGTCACTCAAACGACAACCTAATTACGCCAATACATTAGTCAATATCTTGACAGACCAAGCCAAGCGAGAAGCACTTGACGTACTAGAAAACCAAACTGTAGAGTGGTGAAATACACCCCGAAATAGGAACCGATAATCCACTATTTGAAGAGGAGTATACGAAAGCCACTTGAGGCTTTCGTTACGTGTATATAATACGTCCTTTGCAGGCTTTCAGCCCGGCCAGTGTTTTCTTGGAGATTATAATTTATGATGGCAGTTAAGAAGTATTTATGAAGTGGTTTCCACTTTTCATTTGGTTGCATTAGTCAGTATATCAAGTATTCATTTACGACGCTCACATCAACTGATTGGATTATGCTATCGGCTTGTTGTCGGAGCGAGAAGCAAAAATTAGGATGTTTTTTTTCTGACCCCAATACTACAAAATTATCTCGGAGCGCGGTACTTCAAGTGCGCGATCTTGGGATCAAGTCGGATCTCTGCGTGATCGGCTATGTCTTATCTTGGAGTGAATGAAAAGTGTAGTGCCATAGCGCGGTGGTATATCCTTCTAGTTCATAAGTGTATGCGCGGTGGGCGGTATAGATTTCGGTTGGTTGCAAGTAGAGGCTGTATTGGTCCAGTTTATTGTGCGTGTTGTCCTTTAATCCTACGATTACTCCAACGCCTCTTGATCTTCGCTAAATTGAAATCCATGGGTAAAAAAATTGTTAAGCAAGCCTTAGTGAAGATGAAGTCATCATAAGAAAAGATTATGTTGTCTACATTGTACGTACAGTATATAACTTGGTGACTGAAATTTGTTGAACAGATTTAATAAATACGTAACGAAGTGCACACAACGGATGTGTTTTAGTACATGTTTCAATATCAAATGTGAAGAGATCAAAGTAGTTCACTACTTCATTCAATATCAAGGCTATCGCGGACGAAGTTAAAAAACAATGACAGGGAATGTGATGGGAATACACTGGACGGAATCCTTTGCACCATTAAAATAGCCTAAATCCTCTACCCTACACCGACAACGGAGAACCCAAAAGAAGCTGCGTAGTGTGAAACTTTATTAAACGTGTAGTATACATATAAGGCTTTCCTTTTTGGGTATACACCGAATAGAGCCCGTTGCACCACGATTATAACCTACAGCCACAATGGTTGACGTAATCCCCTACTTTTACATTCCCATAATACATTGCGGTTTGGGGCCGAGCATATAAAAACTACCACAAAAATCAGCAAATATTTTTCAATGAAATGTACACCGACTACTCTCTTTTATCGGTAAAACAATGGTTATCAGTTGATCCTGAGAGACTTTACCACTCTGATTAGAATGAATTTTGTTTGAACTTCCAAATAAGTATATATGATTTAACTTGAAAATTTTATTTCTTGGTATACTGGCTGTTTTTTTATACATCATTGATTGTTATATGATTATAAATTGCTTCACACATGATAGAAACACTCGTCCTTGTATTTTTTAAAAAAGAATTGTGTAATTCGATGGAGCTGGTCTTTTGCCGCCTGATTCAGATTGAATTAATACTACCTATTTCAAAAATGAAGCCGAAGTTAGTAGGTCTCATTTTAAGACATTCGTATGTTTTTCTGCATTTTAAGCCTGTTGAGATTATCCAGTGTTGTTTGGTGTATAGTTGCATACTTATAATTCCTTTCTAACGCCTATCCGCTGACCACACCGATTAACCGATAATAAGTCTCAGTTTAATCCTAAATATGTGGAGAAGAATGTGTTCAATATCAATTTCATTATCATTAGTTTACATCCATTGTAAAATAAATTCGCTTCTATCTGCATTTTGAGGACGATGCTATCGTGCTTCTTTAAAGCTGCTTTTGATAAGGCCAACCCAGAAATCAATTTGTTAGAATTTTGTTGAGGCAGTTTGGTAACATTGATCAAATCCTCGCTTCTTGTTGGAGTAAATGAGTTTGGAGTTCTCAGTAGATGCGACGCATCACTTTTCATGTGGTCGGACGTAGACTTGTCTTTGGTCTCCAAACAGAGAGTGCCGGCCTTTTCTCAGGAATACAAACTGCTGACTCAAATGAAGCAGACGATAGATCCCGACTTAATTCACTTTGACTTTATAGTATGACTATGATGTATAACTATTCTGTCACCTTCGTCTGTTCTTGGATGGAGATAATAACTAACGGTAAACTAGTGTGAGCGTTGGTGTTTCTAAAGAAACAGTAGTGATAATATGTAAATTATATACAGTAAAAAGAGAGCATACTTACTGACGTTTCGGACGTTAGTCCTTCGTCGGAATAAAACTTTTACATATTAACACTATTTGTTTTTGGCTGGTTTTCATAGAGAATACACAAGTGCCTCGTGACTATTCTATGTGTCTGTGAGCCTCTGACTCGAAGTTCGGAGGGAGCGCTTATACTCCTTCGGAACGGGCGTTGAAGAGTTTGATTTTAGAAAAGGGGGTCGATTTGATGCCGTTTCAATGGGTTCTTCAGCGGGTTTTTATTGAAGGAAGTAGACAAAGAAAAATCAACGTCGAAAGATTCTTCTTCTTCCTCTAGAATTGCATCCTTGAGCTCTAATTATGACAGTTCCCGCAAAGCCCCTCTCCCAGTACGACAAGATAGACTGAACTGGCTCGGCTATCCGAAGACCATAGTCATATTCTAAATGTTATTAGGGATAAGATTAAGAGATTGACTATAGGCACAATTGACCAAAACATTGTTTAACAGGAGTATTGGAGATGGATTTCTATCGTCTGTTTGATAATGTAAGGCCAAGTTCAAACGGCGTACTTTCCATGAGGCGTTTAATAAAGTTAATGAACATTGGACATTGGCCTATTAGGACCGGTCATTATTTATCGCCTGGTGGGGGGGAAGGATTTTGGAGGGATCACTTGATTTTTAGGAGCACAAAAGGGGGGATCAGTCGCAAATGAAAGCCTTAAAAGGGGGGATCACTCGAATAGCTGTTATTACAGCCGAGCCCGCAATACAATATTTCTTTTGTTTTGGAGTCATCCAAGCGAGTCTATCGGGTCAATACAATGCTTTTTATCTCATTCACATCAGCCGTAATAACTGCTATTAATCCGAATCCCCCTACCTGTTCTCGTACCTTTGGCCGATCGTTCATAATCCTAACTAAATTCCTGCAGAAACTGACCTACTTCACTCGTGTATGCTAGTTAATTCAAAAGCGGGAAGTGGGAACTGCTCCTTTAGACAGAATAGTAACGACAAGGATGTACGTAGAAATGATAATCAATTTCATATGATGCATTGATACGTAAGTGTGAGAGTAGAATTCTTGTGAGCTATAGTCCATAGAGTCTGCAAAAAAGGAGTCGCAAGACCAGATTTAAATGCAAAATATATATTGCAAATCATCCCCCCAGAACACTGGAGATTGCATTTCCGAGCGTCTTAAATTAAAAAAATTTCTCAGAGGAGCATGCCCCCGAATCCCCCTACTTGCGTTCGCCTTTGGCAGATCGTTTATCGCCCTAGCTAAATCGCAACATGAATGTTCTGTTGCCGAATGTGGAGAATCGATTTCTAAAGGTTTAAAGGAAGTTTCTAATTTTCTAACGAAAATCCCCCCCCCCCCAATAAATAATGACCGGTCCCTTAGCGATGATACTACCTATGAATATATGGATTATTTGTAAAAACAAGAATACAAAAGGTGTAACAATACTCGTACATTATAAGAATAAGTAATGGCTTTTGTACATTCTTTCAAAAGTGATTATTAAAATTATCTTAATGAGAAATAAACACAAATAAGAAAGCAACTGAATTATCCGAAAAATGGATGATAAACGTTACCATAAGAGCCCCTCGAAGTAAAGTTGTCCTCTTTGTTCAGCACCCCTCTATAAAAGGCAGACTCTAACAAATTCCAAAGATAAGGAAGACGAAAGATAATGTAAAAAAAGTAAGAGCTTTATAAAGTATTTATCACAAGCCTGTCAAACAGACACTAAACTAATACACATTAGTAGACCTAATTCCTTTGGTTTCTTAATTAAAACTACAAGAGTTATATATTGCGTGTAAGAACAAATGTATGGCCTAATCCCAAGCAAAACCTAAAGATAAAGTACAAAGAATAAAAGTGAAAAAAGCTATTGCGGAATAAACAAATTTTCCGATATTCGCCAAAAATAGACATAAGTACACGAAGTATAAAAAGTACACAAATATAAACAAGGTGATGCACAAAGCTGATTCTGTTTCAAAGAGCGCGCAACCGTTATCCTCAGTTAAGAAATTTACGATCTAGTATCAACAAAGCAAGAACTCTATTTTATCATTTTCCTGCTTATTTCAGTCATCTTTTTTCCGTGTAGTAATTGGTCAAGACACAGCTTACGATTACGATTGTGATTTCGTTTCTTTGTTTAGAGTGGTGTGTCCACTCGATCATAAAGTGGGAGTGAGTGGGATCGCGGTCGGGCGTAGTCGTAAAGAACAAAACTTTCTTATCCCACTTGAGCTTTGATAAGCTATAAATTGAACAACGACGGCACTTAATTAAGAGAACGATTTCAATAATTCGAATCGCTCTTGTAATGCTCCTGTTAACACAAATGAACACTGATACTTGAATCGGTCAAACGTAGAGGTTTAAAACGATAGGTTTATTATAATACCCAATAGCAAAGAGCAGAGAAATAACGAGTTATTAGCTTGGTAAACTTAGTCACATGTTTTGTCTTTGGCAAAACATACGTAAGGCTAACCACAAAGTTATAAGGAAAATAAGGAAGAACCAACTTTTCTTTTTCGGTGGCCTCTTTTTGATTAAAGGGTCGGCACGAGTTTGTCATAAGATGCGAGTTTCTTTTAGATCGAAGTTGAAATCGTGGGAGTTAAGTACGCCCCAAACGTTCGGGTTAATCATATTTAATCTTCTTTTTTCCATGAAAGAACACCAGATAAATCAAGTACAACATGGACGAGAATCCCATGACAGTACAAGCCATGACAATATCCTTCACTGGATAGGGAAGAGGTGTGTCGACAACATAAACTATAAACTCATCAGTCAGCTCGCAAAAAGTGTAGTCATCTTGCACAACGTGAGCTCTAAAATGATACAAGCCAGATCCTACAAACTCGATCGAGCTGTTCGACTTTTCTTCCATGATAATGTAAGGAATTCCTGGAAAAGACTTTGTACTGGGTTGCAAAACTTCGTAATCAACTCTATTGTTCAGCTCCTTGAGGTAGTAGGGTGAATCGAGTTTGACTGTTTCTCTCTCACGTCTTGAGACAATAAACTTGGGCATGATCTTTTCGGTGAAAAGAATTCTATATACCGTATCGATGCAATCTGAGTATATTTCCGAAGACGATCTTCTCATTCCACGGGTACATCCACAATCTGCGCGTTCATTTGCTCCCTGGCATTGCTTATACCGAACACTTTCTTTGGTGACCGAGTATGCATCCTTGTAATGGGGACGTTTGGGATCTACGTTGTATATGTTACTGGTCAATGGGATAGCCTTTCCACGAGCTGACGGAGGTCTATAGTTGTAAGGCAGCTTGAAATTTCTCTGGATTCCCTTAGAATCGATCGCCATTGAGTCTAGAAAAGAGGTGTCAGAGAATGTGGAAGGATAGATATAACGAAGTTTCTTCGAAGGTGGACATCCACTGTGGACTGAAATGGTAAACGAGGTGCTCTCACAAAAAAGAGACGAATCTTGAAGTAGGACAGTTAATGACGATGTTCCTGTGGCTAACGGCTTCTGAGAAATCAGAACCGTAACACTGGTGTTTAAAAAGGAATTTTGAATCTTAGAATTTATCGTAAATAATCGAGGATTACTTATGAACACTTTTGGAGTGGGTTGGCTCGAGCTCTTCCTGTTAATGGAAGTTACAGTAAATGCCAAGGTGTCCATGGAGTCCAAATGGAAAAGTCGCATATCCAAATCTCTGCTTTCAATAAGGACACTTTGGCAAATATCTTCATTTACCCACCAACTAATGTTGCTTGATAAGGGCTCACGAAAGTCATATATGGTCCAGCTTTCAAAGGTATCGGCCAGAGGTGTATTCCCCATCCAAGGAACATATGATAACGCCATAAAGGTAGTTTCACTAATGTACTTTTTCAATATAAAACTTTGCCCTTTTGGTAATATCACCGTCTTTCCCACGTCTTTTTCTTGCCAATGCTCATCAGTATTTGTCCCACCGAATAAAGTGAATGTTGCATTCCAACCATACCATCTGGCTTGTAATAGCAAACCAGTTCTATTCCTTGATGGCTGCGCAAACGGTTCCACGACATGTCCAACAATGCGCTGCTTGAAGACATTTGATATCAAACCGGTTGTTTTTTCCACACGACTGATCTCGGCTGAGCCTCCGTATTTCGAGTAAATAACTTGACCAGAAGAAAAGCAATCACTGTATTCGGAGCTTACATAGAACTCGACTTGGGTTTCAGCTTTGAAACTTACGAGCATTGACAGAGGTAAAGTGTTGTGACTTTCAATCGTACGCTTAATTTCAAATGCGGTCCCGGATAGCGAAAAGTTCCCGTCAACAGACTGTGGCGTCAGTGTTACAACAGTATTTGCAAGACCTATGACTTGAGCGTGCAGTGGTTGGCTAAGTGAACCATCATCCAAATGTTTGATAGAAATCACTCTATGTATACCTGCTTTTCCAATAAGAATAGATCCGAGTCTCGTAGTCAAGCAAAATGTGTTACCAAAGAGATCTACTGAGAATGCCGTCACCCTGTCTTGGTCATGGAGTGAAGTGACTTTACAGAACGAATTTCCACCGTCTAATGACTGCCACACCTTAGATTAGCAAAAAATAACCTATCAACCGTGATTGCGTTAAGACAAAAGTACTTGTTTGATAACGACGTACTTCTGGCAATAAACGACCCATCAAGAACATCACGAAATCAAAAAAAACCATTCACGTTCGCCCACTTTTCATCGGAGTATCTCATCAGCTTAGATGATGAATTAATTACATTTGATATAACTTTTCCATTGATTAATGCACAAGAATTTCATTCAATTTATAATTAATATTAGCATACCTGAGATCCATAGGCATAGATAACATTGGTGTGCGCATGGAAATGTAAACTCTCCACGGTCTCGCCCTTGTCGAAGGCAAAAGCAGGAAAGGACAATTTTGTGCCATCGTACACTTGTACTAAGGTGACGTCCTAACAAGATAAACGAATGAAAATGGAAAATGAAAGAAAGATAAAGAGAAAAAGGAGAACCCAATTATGTAATCAGCCATAATCCTGGATTCCTTTTAAAGTGATGTGCAGTCGATAGAAGAAAATTTTGCTTTAGGAATCGTTTGTTTGTCTGCTTGATTAAAAAAGAACAGAAACAGCAACGAAAACAGCCACTTAACTAAGGTAAAAATTTTCAATTTATGAACACAATTTTTACCTGAGACTTGTCATTTATCAAGAGTATAGAAGATTGCCTATCCATATCCTGGACCATATCAAGTAAAGAGTGATGTACGGGTGCACTTTCGAGAAAGAGCGTCCTCCAATTATAATAGGGTGGGTAACTGCAAACGGTGAGGGTAGAATTTGAAGTGCTGTTATGTTGACCTATGCACATTTCTTCGGTGTCAGATACATAGGACCTGTAACAATGCGGAGTGTGTAATAACTTCATGTCTTCTCTCCCAGAAACACTGCCCATTCGCATTGCTTCATCAATATCAGGGTGCACTGATGGTACAGATGTAAACCTTAGCTACAATAAAGCAAAAGTAACTGAAGGTTAGGAAGTGTGGTCAGGTATGGAAATAGAGCTATTGTCTACTGACTGATGTAGAGCAGAGCGGTTAGGTCCCATAGCCCCAAACCTCACACAGGAAGTTGTTTCCCTTATCTTATCACATACAAGTCCAACATACCTTAGTACCAGGTCCATTTCTTAGTGCTTCAGTGAAATTCTCTGAGAGTATTATTCCATTTGTCGTGAGAAACAGTAACTGGTCCTTCAGAAGAGCGAAGTCTATTATGGACAAGTTGGCGCACTTGGAAAATGAGCTCTGTTTACAGATGGAATACTCATTTGGTATGGCAAAGGACTGATGAAGCAAATTATGCCACCTTACAGAAGACAAACCGAAGTAGCTGTGTGTTACTCCAAAATAACATCCTAAAGGATCAAAGCACAAGTCAGTCGTTCGATATACATAATTTTTCAGACAAGTGGTGATACGAGGGTAGGCTGGAAGCATATGGCCCCAGGCAGGAACTGAGGAGAGGGGCTCTCCACTCCTGTCAACCCCCTGCGCCCATCCACCGCCAAAACACACCGGGTTTGAAAATATTAGGAATCGACTTATATGTATCATTACACCTTTATCTACCTCTTTTACCACCCGAACCTTTAGTGTATTTAGTATTATTATTGAAATAAGTGAACTGGTGAAAGCAAATTGCGATTAAGTAAGCTTATTACGTTGCAGAAATGTTTATGAAACTGATGACTGTTAAAACACTTAAGCTTAATGACAAACTTTTGAATCCAGTTTTTAATGCTTAATTCGTTACCTGAATACGGGCCTTCCGTTGTATTCATGACAGGAACAATAGCAGCAACACCAGAAGAACAAGGGGAGCTTCTGACTATCATACTGATAGGTTTCGATTGAAATGAAATAGGGCTCATGACTTCGTCTCCAAACTCCAGATTCAATAATGGTTCTTCATCCTTGAGAATCAAATTTCCTGATTTCTCAAACAAATTTAAGCCTTTTCCCATCTCTACAAGGTACCTCCAGGATCCAGAAATATAGTTCGTATCTTGAGATATCTCAAGTTTTGAAATATTTCGTCTCCAGTAAACTCTGTCTTCTTCAACAAGTTCTTCCAGTTCAAAAGAGGTATTCCAAGTAAGATTCCAAAATCTTATATTTGGTTTCATGCCTTGGGAAGCATAACGCCGAACCAAATAGTTCCTATTGTATTTTGTATCGTTGCATTTACACCTCAGCTGATAGATAACCACCATTGTAGAACCTCCAAAGTAAAGTTGTCCAAATGAATCTGCTTCATTGTCTTCCGAAGTAAAGACAACACTCTCGACTTCATCGTGTCCAAAATCGTACGGCAAAAAGGGCGAACAAGAGCATCGAAAAGATGAAAAAAACGCTAGAAAAACTAATAAAGCTCTGCACGAAAGAAAATGCGAAAGAAAACTTGATATTCTTGCCATGTTAAAGGGAAGATAAAGAAAATGTGATGCAAATAAAAGAAGCAAGAACTAGAGCGAAAATGAGGGTACTACTTCATGTAAGCCTACTTATTGGGAGTGTATTATAGTAGCAACTACATTATGAGTATAAGTCCGTTATAAGTAGGTTGACATGAAGTAGTACCCAAAAATGCACAAAACTTCAAGCACGATTCGCGCACGCGTAATTTTCCCGCCAAGAACGAAACCACAGGAAGCCCGTTTATACAGTTTTATGAAATAAAATCAGAAATCAACCAGTTTCATACAAACTCTTATAAAATCCTTATTAGCAAGTTATTTACAATGGTGTATAAAAATTAGTTCATTTGTACAGATGTTTGTACATCCTTGACGCAGATCTATATTTTCTGTCACACCAGTTTAGACATGGAAAATGCTGTCCTTATATCCTTAGATGGCTGTTCCAAACATTTTCAATTCAGAACCACATATAATGATGAAATGTGGTTTATATGTAACCATATGTCATGTAGTCTTGCAAACGAGCGGCAATGTCCATGTCATATGAGGCAGCCTTTGTACAAAAAGGAATAGAAAACATCATAGTTTCTTGTGATGACTACATTCATAGGCAATCATGACAATGATGATGATGATGACATAGGTGGCACAAACAAACAGTGCTTTGCGGCTCTTTGAAAAGCTCCTGACATGGGACATGAACCCTGGATGATGATGATGATGATGATGATAATCTGGGACCTCAAACTAATACTTACCCTTGAATACCACTGATGTGATTCCTTGACATCTTTTTCCACACCACACCCATGGTGAAGGCAGCGTGCATATACAAAGCACCCTAATGCTATGCCTTTTCCAACATAGTTCGGCAAGCAGTCTGTTTCTGCAGCTATTCTATCAATATCCTCCAGCTCAGCAACACTATCATGATGATAAAAAATAACAGTATTTAATAACAAAAAATCAAAGAAGAGGTTTAAAATCATGCAATGAGTCCTAACCTTTTTGCCACATCAGCTGCCTTGTTGAAGAGTTTTCTTCTATAATAATGAACTGCCAAGTTACCTTGAGCATAAACATTTCCTCTTATGGCTGCACCTTTGAGGCACTCAAATGCGGATTGGATATTTTGCTCAACACCAATACCATACTCATACATAACCCCTAATGCACCTGTATTAATAAATTGCTTTAAAATTTGGGTTCAAGATGTCTACAGCAAAGAAGCTTGCGTTCCCCAGAACTTTTATTTAACAACTGAGAGGTGGACTTTGAAAAGTATCAAATTGAATCAACTTTATTTAAGAGGTTGAAATGTTATGGATACAAAATACTGCTAAACTCTCATGGTCCAAGATCAAAGGCACATGGTGTGCAATACCAACTAGCAAGAAGCTAAAGAAGTTGCTTTTTACAAGAATGATCAAGAAACTGAATTCAAATAAACTAATCTAAATAAGGAGAAACACATCACCCTCAGTTAATCATAAGCCAATGTAGGATTAGAATCCAGTACCCAGGGGCATGCACAGAGGTTTCATGAGGGGAGTTCCAGCTTATAATATTTTCATTTGATTGTGAAAACGAGGATGACAATGAAGTCAAAAGCTTGCTTATCAGCTTGTGGTTTCAAAACTTTGTGAAGACGATTGACTGCACAATTGTACTAGTATTGATTTGGATTCACAATGACAAGCTGATGGAGTTTGTATAAATGTGTTTCCCCTATTGATTTGGCAGATAAAGTCTCATGTTTAAAAGACTTTGTCTGCCAAGTAAGGGGTTCTGGAACCCCTGGAATTCTCCCCTGAGCACACTGAGTACCACAAGATTGAAGATGCTATGACCACTCAACCATAGTCCATATTACAACCCAATTGCCATAAAGACAGCAATGCATGATGGGACAGTCATCTCAACTCAGAACAAATCAAAGGTAACTGCAAGTTGAGATAACTGTCCCAGAATGCACTGCTGTCAATTAAAAATGGCGGTTGCAATGACTATGTTTTCTTACTGTCTGCTTTCAAAAGCTTTTTTAGCTTACCTTGAGACTCTATACTTCCATTTCCAGTTGCCTCCTGATGCCAGAAGTAAGCCTTTAATAAAAATAAATTCAATCGAATACTTTTTAAAACTATGAGACAGTGCAAACATCTCCTGAGGTATCTGGCTTATTTAGCTTGCAAATGCAGCCAAATTCCCTAAGTTGGGATTACTTGCAAATGGGTGAAAATTGGTCATAGTAGCATTCCAATTTAAGAAAATATTTGATTTTCAACGTGAATCTTTTCTGTATAGAGCCGATAGAGAGAGTATGTGCATATAGGCATGTAATATGATATATGATGCCTTGTTGCCAGGAAGAAAGTCAGAAAGTGAACACCTGGTAACAGCTAGAGTCAAAGAGTGGGAGAAGCACATGTGAAAATAATACCATAACAACACCTAGGGGGCAATAATATATATATATATATAATATAAAGGACATAGGTACCTTTTTGAGGTCAAAAGAGTCTTCTCCTGGCCTTGAATAAAACAATCCCAACACCATTTGTGCCTTCAGACTACCCTTTGGATCACCATCCTCTGCAGCCAGTAACAACCACCTCTCTGCTTCCTTATCAGACTGCTTTACTCCAAAACCTTCATAGTAGGCCCTGGCTACATTGTACTGTGCATGATGAACAAGGTGTGCTGCATCTGGATTCTTTGACTCAGCTATTTCTTTCATGTATTGAATGCCTTTTTCCTATCAACATCGTCAAAAGTGTCAGAATCAAGATATGAAAGGGCTCAAAACCTTTGGGCTTTTACACATGCGAGTAGGCCATTCCAAAGAGAAACCACTGAAAATGCATCCTTTTTTTTTCTCCCAGCCACTTCCAGTTGTAACAAACAAAGAATAAAATGTTTGCTTACTGGATTTGGTTTGCCTCCAAGCCCGTCATAATACATCACCCCAAGTTGATATTTTGCTTGGAAATCGGTGCTTTTAATTCTCTCAAATGTAACCAATGCTTTATCATATATTTGTCTTTCAAAATAAAACTGTCCAAGTTGAAACTTCGCGAGTCTGTCAACGCCATCTTTAGCTCTCTGTATCAGCAATTCTTCTAGTTCTTCATCATTGATCCTGTCTTTTTCTGGACCATCCAGTGAATACAACGAACTGTTCTGTGATTTAGGAAGCGGTTCACTGCTGAGTTTACGATCGAGATGGAGGGGAGCAGGAGCTGAAACTGGACGCTCCACATCGTCCGCCATGTTGACTTGGAATGAACAATCGAACGTTACCATGGAAACAAGCTTGTTAAAACACAGGAAGCCCATAAAACCATACCGCTGTTTGTTGAACGCAGGCTCACTAAACAGAGATTCAAGATGGCGGCTGGAGGCTTACACAGTTCCGTGTTTCTCGTCATGGTATCGGGACAAATTGAATCAGCAAAGGTTTTTCGATAAGCTGGACTGTTTTCGTGTTATATATTGTACCGCTTGATCGAACTGTATTGAAAGATATTTTGTTTTAGTTTCCAGAATTCGACGATCTATATTGCAAGTTTGGGTTTGTTTATGGTCAAGATTGGGTCGTTACTTCCGTAAGTTGTCCTCAACAAACTTATATTTGTTGTCTAAAGTCATGAAAATCGAGAAAATATCAGTTCTATACTATCAAATGTACTAGGTGGTTCGTCTTTATGAGAAGGTTAATCGTAGTGTTGTTTTTTTTGTAGGGCTGGGAAGAAGGTATATCACAAGTTACAAAAAAGAGTATGGACAGAAGACAAATTGTAGTGTGGAATTTCCCTCTCGATATTACATTTAAAAGTACTAGCCCTTTTGGATGTAAGTGTTATAGTTTCTCCTAAATCATCTTAACGACTTTTAATCGAAAACTATCTTGAAATCCCGGCGTCTGGGTACACCTAAATGCAAAAATATTGTCATATAAAAATAAAAATGTAAAAAAATAAAAATAATCATTTAGGAATTAATTAACCATTGTTTGTTATCGCCATAAAAATATCTGTTTTCAAGAGTAATATTCAGAAAACATCTCTGGAGTTGATGTTACAGCTTTTTAGGTCCAATTATGTGGACAGGAATTGAAATTCTTCAGATATATCAAATTTGCCATTTCTAATTAATTCCTATATTTTATTTTTTCTATTTTATACATTTTTGCAACTAGGTGTAAATTAAACTAAATTAAATTAAACTGGGGTTGGCTAATCATCCACACTTGCAGCTTCGTGGCTGAATTGCAGAGGACGCAGCTTAACGTGGCTGAGTCAGAGGCACACCAAGGCTGCTTCTGACTGCTGCCATATGACTCATATCTGGCCACGGAGCAAAGTCTACAATGCTGGTCAAAATTATTTGTCGTGTCCATAAAAATAAGCCATTTTTTGATAACCCAACATATAATTTTTTTTTGTATCGAATATAACGTATGTGCAACCCCCCTTCCCCCCCAATTCAATGTTGGAGATAATGATGCTCAAATATCGATTTTGATAGCTCGGCTCAAGCAACATTGTACAAGGGGGAGAGGGGGGAAAACGCCAGGATGGCTTTGGTACATTTAACCCCTCAATATTGAACATAATGAAAAAAGGCGACAACAATTTTGACCGGCATTGTAGGTTGAATCAGGGTTGGTTTTTGTGGAGGGAGGAAAACCAGGGAACTCAGAGCAAGCCCTCAAAGCACAGGAGAGAACCAAACTCAACTCACATATGTTGCCAGGACTGGGAATTGAACCTGGCACCATAGTGGTGAGAAGCAAGTGCACTCACCACTGCGCCACCTGTGCTCCCTTAAAATGTTCCCATGGCTTCATCAAAAGGATCCATGAAAATGTTTGTATGACTTAATGGGAAAAACACAGTGCTTAAACAGAAAGATGTGCCTATGGAGTGCTGTGGAAATGCCTTGATTGACATCTGTCAAAAGCTACTTATTGCTATGACATTTGTTACAACTTTGCACAAGCAATATTGTGAAGCACTTTGACCATATTAAAGTTTATGATTTTAATATGTTGCAGGGCCTCAGTTGGTTATCAGCTGTTATGGATTAGATGTCTTTGGTCATGATGTTGTGCGAGGTTATGGTGCAGTTCATGTCCCCACATCTCCTGGAAGGTATTAAAGTCATTTGCAGCTAACCAACTACCCCTGTCAATGAAACATGTTCTAACAGCGTGACAAACGTTTGTTTGGGTGCCAAACATACCACGTTTGGTGCTTGTTAGACAACACTGCACAGCTCAAGGCAGCTGCCAGAATGATCATCGAGGAATTTTTCACAAAGATTGATGAAGGCTTGCTTAAATCCAAGTTCCTTTAGATTCTTTGGTTTCTTTGCATGAAAGTTTTATTGGCTTTGTTTGCTTTTGAAACTTCATCTAACAAGTGCCAAACGTTGCATGCTGGGTGTCAAAGGTGGTATGTTTGGCGCCCAAACATTTTTCACGCCATTAGAACATATTTTTATGATCTTGTGATGATTATTCTTATGATTTTGTGTGATGTTAGCAAAAATAAAGTAGTTTCTAATAAAGAAAGAGCCACAACCACAATCTCTCATTCCCTTTCAGAAAGCCTGTTCTTCATTCCCATTGTCAAAATAAACTTCTATTTTTTTACAGTCACACAAGAGAAATACCAATGTTTGTTCCAGAGTCTTCGTCAAAGCTCCAGAAGTTTACCAGGTACATATTGATCATATACAGTATTTATGTGACACCTTCAAATACTTTTATGATGCATGTATTTATTTGCATCTGTTTTGACAACATCCTCCTGCAAGGTTTCCCATCTGATGACTGAAACGTCTCTATAAGTAAACAATGGTGTATTTGATTTTAGCTGGTTCCTTGGAAGAAGACCAGAATTTGTAGATCCCAAAGTTGTTGCACAAGGAGAAGGAAGAGAAGGTTTGTGGGCAAGCTACTTCTCAATTGCAGTTCATATTACTACTATTTTCATTGGCACCTTAGGGGGAGTTACAGAATGAAAATCTACCACCAAATGAATAAATAATTTGTAAATGGAGGTACACATGCATGAGAACTGTACAAAGAAGGAACAGGGGAAAACTCCTCCCCTTTTAATGCTATTGCAGTCTATTGCCCAACTCCCATGCAACTGCAACTGCATTGCAACTGCTGTCATGATCAAGTCATAATTGATGGTTTTCAACCCATTCCCATGAGCATTAGTAGAACAAAAGGTCCACCAGTCGTCACGGTGGTGGTTTTCTTGTTTTCTTTTATTGAGTCCACCAGCAATGGCTGCCGTGTCTTTTGTTGAACATCTCTCCTGGGAATGGTTGAAAACCAAGAATATAAATATTGGTAATCTACAAAATAAAGGCTTGTGTGAAATTCATGTCACATGATTTTGTTCCACTTGTTTTAGTAACCAGAGTAAGATCACAAGGAAGTGTTAAAGTAACCTTCAGCATTGTCACAAGAGATATGAAGAAGCTTGGATATGACACAGAAGCAGCAAGTGTATCAATTCCACATATTTCTGGTTCATCTGGTGCTGGAAATACCATTAGGCCTGAAACATCAACAGGAGCTGTAGGAGAAAGCCACTCTTAGCAGTTTAGGCTGTAAATGTGTATATAGAAATAGAAATGTATTGTATTATATATTTATGCTGTGAAATAAGAGATGTTTTTATAAAAACTTCAAGTCTTAATTTAGTTGTGTTGTTGTTCATCATTCATCATCATCATTAACAGTGTGTTGTGAAACAAAAGCAAAAATGTTGAAACCTGGTAGATGACTGCTTATTCTGCAGAAAACCACATTGGGTCATGTAATGAAACATATTGGTACATATCAAGCAGCTTACATGTGAGGGAGAAAGGGAAATAGTTTTGTGTTTCAAGATGACAGTGAACAAGATTTTTCTGGGACAGGCAGTGGTGACAGAATTTTGCTTATGAAAAATATGGCACCCAAAGTCAAAGGGACTTGTTGCTGCAACCCATCCTGTCACCTATTGTCCTGATCTTCAACTGATGTGAACAGCTGTCTCTTACAAGGTGCATTCTAACACTTCTGGCTCAAAGAACGCAACGTGAAAACGGGTTTTACTATGAATGAGATTTGAGGTTTTCCATGTCTTAAATAACAATGTATGTAGTGGAAGACTTCGTAAGACACAGGATATGTTGATAGGTTATTCAACATTTTGCCAGTTAGGGCTTCACCAGGATGGTGATGCAATTGAGGCATAACCTTACAACCTTGTAAATTAGCATAAATATAAAAGACTAATTAAGTAGCAGTTAACAGAACTCTTAAGGAATGTCACACTATGCAATCGTCCTACGCAGCCATTCATGGCGTTGGAATGTTTGATGGTGATGGCTTCTACAGTTCTTCTTTGCTCTAAATGTCTCAGGTTGAAATGGAGGATTTCCCACTTGATGTCTTTAAATGTGGGTTCTTGAACATGATTTTTTAAATGTGAATGGACAGTCTGACCTTTACTTCGTAGTTGTTCTTTTAGTCTTGAACTTATACAGTTCTTCTGCTAGTTTCTCCCAAGTATACTTGTTGGCAAAGGGCACAGGTTTTACTATGCACACAAGGTTTATGAAAACACTGAAACATTCCCACAACTCATTTCAAGTGTGATGCTGCAAAGGTTGTGACCCATGATCTTTCACATGCAAGTCCGAGCAAAATTGTCAACAAAAACACAAGCTAAACCTTTTCATTTTATTATTTTTACTATTTCATAATGACACTTTTATCAATATAAAGATGAACATTGTCAGCTGGCCTAACTGACAGCTTATATACACAACTATGTATGGCCTGAACTAAGTCACCATCTTTGTGCTTTAGATGATTATTCTATCATAATCTTCCAATGGCAATAAAAACAAACTAGATCAATGCCATTACATCTGATAGTAACTGATGTTGCACAATGTTTCAATGCTCCACCATGAACAGAAATGTGGCACAGTTGATTGATCTAAAATGTTACTTAATGCCACTTTATACCTTAGAATATTCTTCAAGGACTAAATGCAGGAGTTTTAAAGGGTCTTAAAACCAACAGGTAATTACAATATAAACAATGCATTACTGCGCATCGTTTGTCAATGCTATCGATTAAGACATGAAAGTGAAGAAAGAATGTAATGTTTATAGAATTGTAAAGATTGAGGAATCACTTTGCTCCACTTGCTCTCTGTATCAGCTCATCACAGATTGCTGTTAGCTCTTTATTTTCGTTGATCTGCAAGAAAAAAAAAGAAATTTGTTTGCCCAAAAATAGAAGGGTGAATTCCAAGAATGGGAGCTGCTTCAGATATATTCATCTTTCTTTCCTTTCCTTTCTTTTTTTCTCATCTTTGCTTTCTTCCTAAAATCGTAAGATCCATTTTGTATTATTTAACTTTTGAACGTTTTTTACCTTTTGCTGTATTGCTTGCTCAAGGCTTGCACATTTATTCTGTTCTTTTTTAAGTGCAGCTCGCATAACTGCCATTTCTGAATCATTTGATCTTCGGACCCTGTTTATCTCTATATTCGCGCTGAAATACAAAGAATAGCATTAACATTACAATTATCAGTATATGCGCACAAACGGGCGTAAAGAATTGGTTAAAAAAGGAATGTACTAGATTCGCGAGCGCGCGTTTTGACGAAAACAAGTGCGCGTGACGTAACAATGAATTTAGTTGGAGTTCTTAAGCAATTTGCTACTTTGCTCACCTCTCTTACAAGGTAATGTTGATGAAGCGAATACGTCGTCAAAAACATCAAGCTTTCCTTTTCTTAAGGTTAGTGTTTGTGCTTATGAAATCCGTTTTCAGTACTTGCGAGTATACGCACGAACTCCTTCCAACAATTCCGCTTTCGTCCCCTTTGAAACCCAACACCAACGATCTCTACTTACGTTTCGATTTTTTCTTCGGCGTGCTTTTTTAGCATCTGATATTTTTCTCCTGATTTTCGAAGCTTTTCTTGATAATCTACGGTAGCTTTTTTAAGTATTTCTTCATTCTGAAAAAAGAAAGAAAAGAAAACATCAGAAACTATTTTCAAGCATCGTTGACTCAAATTTTGCACCACTAAAATTTCACCTTTTTATAGTTTTCCAGAACTCCTTTGAGTTTCTCGTATCGTCTATGTAGATCTGAAAATGCGGCTTCAACGGAATTTAAGTCTGCTTGTAACTGAAAAGAGACAAAGTAAATGCAATAAAGTTTCATAAAGATATAAAAATAGTAGACAGAAGTTTAGACAAGGTAGTTCAAATCGTTGTCGATAAAAATGTTACCTGATCTCTTTCTTTTACTATTTCATTTTTCGATTCATCTGACATGTTTTTATTTTTTTCGCTGGTTTCTAAGAAAAAGAAAAGAAGTTCATTTCATAGGAATATTTCCTTTATCTATTGCGCACTAGCTAGAAAATACTGCGCGCAAAACAATCCCGCTTGATCTGCTTCGTATGACTAGGAAGAACGGCGGTACAATGAGCGTGCCTTACCGAAACCGACTTTAATTCTTTTCTGCAGCATGTGTTCTTGCGAATTTAGGAAGTGCAAGAATGGGTCCGGGCTGCATTTGGCATTTCGTTTTGATTCGGGTTATCAGTCGTTGCAAAATTAGTTAAGCTCATCTTCGCCCATGAAGTTAGTTGGCGCTTTCGCAAAATGCCAAAAAGTCGATGCGAACCATGTGTGCAAGACCATGTTTGTACTCTGTGCTCTGATTACGCACGATTTCAAAGAAGACTTAACAGCGCTTGGATGATGGGTTTCATGCAAAGATAATCAAACTCGTCTAATTTATTTTCCTTACCAATCATCTCTGCCATCGTTCGTTCATACTCATTCATTACAGTCCTGCAGTAATACAAATGCACAGATGTTAGTTTGATCTTTTCCCGGGATACATCTGCAGATTGGCTGGTATCACATTTTTGAGCTCACCTCAGTTCATCGTTCTCTCGTCGTAACTTGGCATTCGCCTCGACTTCCCCCTGAAGTTTGCTTTGAATTTCTTGGATTTCCATGTCTCTTATAGCAGACTCCTCGTTGGTCTAAAGGGTATAAAATTCATTCGAATATGGTAAACTCTTTCGTTTTACAAGAACGATTTTTCGCGCACCAGCTTTGCGCTGAAAAAAAGCTGTCGTACCCATGAACTTTCTTATCACAATAAAGTACGTTGTTTGAACTTGGCCTAAGTTCCTCTTGTTGCTCGGCGCTCGCTATCAGAGAAGGTAGCAAGTGTAAATTGGAGCCAATTGTTGCAACTTATGATTATCGCTTTGTTTAAATCTTTCTTCAACAAAGCTATTTGTGATTGAGAACTTATCTTCCTGATTGGTTTAAAAAGAAAGACTTATAAGAGTGAAATCAGGCAGATAACATGGGATAAGTATCCTATCGTGCCGGAAAATCTTTTAAGATAATCAACTTCCTCGAAAAAATATTTCTTTCGTTCATCCCTTCTCATCTATTTATTCTTTCTTTCTTCCCCCAGCTAAACCATTCGAACACGAGGGTAAAGGCAAACTAGTCACGAAAACGGAACCGAGTTGAAAGCAGGTTGGTTTCCTTGAAGATAAGCACTTCAACACAGGGGCGTGGCGAGGATGTCGATTCTGGGGGCAGGTGTCCACCCCCGTCCCTACGGTAAACCTAACATCAAAGAAGAATTGCTTATCCCAAAAATTTTAAGGGGTGAGCTCACCTCGCTACGCCCCTGCTCAAACATTTTGTTGCAAAAGTATTTTATTGGTCCAACCACGCTTCAACCAGTTCTAAAATTATCCCACCAAAGTTCCCTACTGAGATGATTTGACCATTGCGGTTAGCAGTCAAAGTACCTGTTTAAGAAGAGCTTCACGTTCCTTCTGAACAGCAACTGCTATGTCACTTTTGCTGTAGAGGAGAGGCTGTGAAACAGTCATCAGAAATCATTATTATATGCAACATTGACATCTATTTCCTCGTATGATTGTAACTTGGTTACGGAATAATGCGGTTTAGAAAGAAGTGTAATTTTTTTTGTCGGTGAAGTGTGTGAATATTGAAAGAAATTATTTCAACGCCTTAACGTCTCTTTATTAAAAATGAAGGGACTTCCAGGAAAAAAGTAGAAAAAAACTGATCAAGGTGTCAGGGAACTTGCAAGAAGTACACCAGACATCTGGATATTAAAAAAATGGACTTTAATATATAGTCTGACTGCCTTGGATTACCTAACTGTACAGCATTAAAGCTCAGGAAGTCATTCATAATGCAAAGTGCGAGCAAGGAAGCCATTTTCGGTGCGAATTGTAAGCGGCTATTTCCAATATGTAGAGTGCAATGATATCGCTCAACCAGAGCAGTGTTTTCAAGCACCGTATAAGCACTCTGGGCCAATTAAATTACCACAAACACTTGACAGTTCATCGGACCGGCACCTAAGCTCATCTACCTGTCAAACGGCACCAAACAAATTCGTTTCCTGTGTGTATGTTTTTTCCCCTCTCTAACCATTTTCTTACATCTCTTTTTTATTATAATACAAGAGTGAAAAATAAAATGAAAAAACTGTTGCATACTTTAACGATAATTTTAATTTCCACATTTCAATCGATAGTCCGATGCGGTAGTCAAAATAATTCTCTGATAGTTTTTTACAGTAACTGGCGCTGTATTCACCTAAGCCGTTTATTTTCTGGATTTCGACACTACATTTCACGAACGCAAAAAGAAAAAAGCGAAATAAATAAAAGCTGAAATGCTCACAAATACTAATATAATTCTCGATCGGACAAAAAGATCGAATATCTACGGTGTGACTGTAAAATAATCAAAAATATACCTAGAAGCTAGAATTTTTGGCCTTGAAAGCTGTCATAGGTCAATTCTGGAGGAAACAGAGATACATATTTAAATAAAACCATGATTAAGCGAAAAAGAAAAGTCTTGGTCAGAAAGCTGGAGCGATGCTCATTCCTGTTATAATATCTCCAAATTCTTCTTGCCAAAATTCTTGGTTCTAACAAATCGACTAACCTTTAAAAGAATCCAACGTTGAACGCGGAAACGAGCGAAGAATCATTCATTACGCCATTTTCGTACGATTTACATCGAATTTATCTTATTTTTGATATTTTTTTCGCCAGAACACAAGGAATCTCGCTTGTCACTTCAATATTGATCAGAATCGATATGGACAAAAAATATTTCTGCAAAACAACCCTAGTATCGCTTATGCATGCAAATGAATAAAAGGTTTTCATTACACATGACCACCTATTTGCATAATTACGAAGAATATGAAGGCTGGAGCCAACCAATCGCTCGCAGGGAAAATAGTTTAGCGTTATACTAAATGAAAGAATACCAGTGGGCGATGGGGAAGAAAGGATCGATGTCTGGGAAAGATGAGCCGAAAACTACATGCCAAATCTTAGGTTTTTGAACCCTTAGGACTATAATAAACCAAGCAGGAGGACAACTAGCGAGTTCTAATGGAACTGAGTGCACTTAAAGGGGATTACCTCGCTTTTATCCGGCAAACCAAAGCAAATAAACCATCGAAAGTATCGCCACACGAGCGCCATAGTCGAGACTATAGAACAATAGCGACCATGATTCTTCTTTGTTATAAGTTGATGTTAGAGCTTGTAAACCACCTGGCAGAGTCAGAGAAGACCTGCCCCAGTTATATAGTGACAATAAATCTTTGGATTCTAACTATAACTGTTACTCCTGAGATGCTAGAGAATCACAGAGAAGAGATTTCATTCCCTATAATGGGATATGAATGGGAAGACTTCTAAGACCTCAAATCCCATTAAATGCTTAAAAATAAAACACTCAGAGGTTTTTAAAAACTACATGCGATTTTTAGTTTGTTTTGTGATTTGTTTGACAATCCATCACAGAGAACACGGCGGCTTTTGTAGTAGCTTTCAAATAAAATTGAAAGATTTTTTAGACGAAATATCATGTCAACTTAACATAATACTCGTACATTATTTTTTTGTCAACATTACTGAGTGTAATCTAGCTGGAAATATTTATTTGCAGATTATAATATAAATAGTCTGGATTTTTCTCATTATTCATCTCCAAGATGCAGACTTTGCCATTGTAAAGTTGTATAGGCAATACCATTCTGCGCATGCTCCAAAGAATTGCGCCGTGACGTTATTTTTTTTTATATTTTTCTTGTGTCGTCTTTGAATTACTTTGAATTACTTTGAACTTTAAATACTCGATGTATCAGTCTAACAATTATAGAAAAAATGATAAAAATTGTAAACATTTGTTAAATAAAACCTCGGAAAAATGGACCAAAGAATACTGAAAAAAGAAGTCAATTTCAAAGAATTTTTTTGATCTCTTATTTTTTCAGTTCGATTTTAGATAAATTGTTGCAGCCACTTTTACTCCGACTAGTATGCAAGCATACAGGAATCATACAGGAATCTTAGAATTAAAGGAAAAATAAATCTGCTATCTCGTATCTAGTCACGCTGTGCTTTCAATAGTTAGGAAGCTTGTATCGATGGAAGCCAAGGGTACGCACGCTACCCCTCTCTCCATCAGTGCTCTATTGCAAGAGCATTCAAAGAGAGAACTCGAATGAGACAGCCGCAGGCAGCCTACTAGCCAGTCAAGCCACACTTGCTCATTTTCAACATTATAGCAAGACTGAATATTATGATTCACTTACTTCTACTAGACTAGGATCGTTGCTCTCGTCACTTGTTTTGCTCTGTTCAGCGAGTTTGGATTGCTCGATTGATTGTTTACTTGAGTTATCCCTGGAAGCCTGTAAATCAATAATAATAATAATAATAATAATATGTTTATTTAAACCTTTTGCAGTAAGATAACTGAATTACAGGTTTAAAGGTCAGAACAATGAATACTAGACAATATAATATAAATAAATCGTTATATAAATGTAATGTATTGAATATCAAGCGACATAGGATAAATCTTGCGCGAATTTGTGGGTGACAAAGTTCGTAAATCTATTAGTTGCTACAGTTCGTACAGAAACCTTGTTCGCAGATCTTAAAGCGTAGTGCGAGCTTGCTACAACTAGGCGACTTGACACAAGGCTATATACTGGGTTTTCTGGTTTTAGCTTAGACATGAATTTTAATTAGGAATAAAACAACATCTCAATAAAATAAACAAAACTAATAATTTCAGAATAAATCCCGTGGTTGTGTAGTGTCTAACGTACGTATACACCTGTCGAAAGTGAATAGGAAAAAGCACCAACAATTTGTTTTTGAAGCTGCTTATATTTTTTCCAAGGCATTCTTTATTAATCATCTTTACTGATCCATCAGCAAATAACGAATAAATTTGTTGCATTAAAAAGAAACACGTTTGGCGGTAATACCCACCGACGTCTTCCTTTTTTTTTCCGATTTCCGATTTTCAGATCTCCTACAGATAAGATGTTTTTGAATGGACGTGTAATTATTGAACTTTATCTCAATCGTGATAATAAGGCGTGCTGTAAATATGCTAGTGAAATGAAGAGGAATCATTATGAAAAACTTTGATATGTTGTCAAATTGCAGTAATATTCAAGGCGAATGAAAAAGAAAGAGACTGAATGAGTGGGAGGGACAGAAAACAGACTGAGTGGGAGGGGGGTTGAGGTAAGAAAATGAGAATGAAATTTAGAACAAAACCAGTGAGAAACTACGCTAATTATTCTATCTTTTCGGCACGATTTCGTCAACAATATCTAATCACGCGGCAGGAACAGAATGGACTTATCCGTAAACAGAAAACAACCCTTGGGTTTTCCCACTTTCCATTTCATTCATTCATCCTATTTCCTCTTCCCCACGAATAAACGAAAAGGACTTTTCTAAGTACAGTGATCATCTGCTGCAAAAAAATAATAATAATAAACTCGCACGTCACCTTTTGTCGCTTAACAGGATTTGTCATACATACTTCCCAAACGAAAACAGCTTAAGAACTAATCGTTAGAATTCTTATCGCATCTACCTCTCGGTCATATTTAGTAGGTTATCACAAGAAACAATGTATTTAAAACATTTATTGAGCTGCAGCCGCATTCACCGAGCCCTCCATTCCTGATGGTCAGTGGCAAGTAAAAAAAACATCACGACAACAATGCTACTGAATGCTGATTGGACAATACGATAGTGGAAAGCTGCCAAAATAACACGAGGGGCAGAAACTGCGGGAGGGGACACCAGGGGAAAACGTCTGTGCGTGCTTGCATAACTGCACGTTTTCTAAGGATTTAAGAGAGTTTGAGTTACAAAAGAAAAGTTCATATTCTCCGAGTATACAAAAAAGTTCTCTGGTTTACTTTCGTGAGAGGAAGAAAATGTCTTAATAAAGATACCCTGAAAGTATAAGCCTTAAGATTCAAGAACTTTTCTTAAGTTTTGGCATTTTGTAAAATGCATTGTTCAGGCAAATGTGAAATTCAAATTTGCATATTTTTATAATAGCAAGAAGATATGACTTGGAGCATGCGCAGATGTTTTTCCCCTCGTGTCGCGAGAGGGTGTTCTAACAGGAAGGAAGGATTCGTGGGTCAGAAAGGTGAAAAAGAAAATCAATTTTTATACTCGTACAGACTTTCGATATCAGTGGGGGAAAATACTATATAAACAGAAATATTGGACGTGACAAAGTCAAGGTTTCATCCAATATGGTTGTCTTTGTATCGTTTTAATCTTATCAGAATCCTAAACCACACGAGACATCTATGATTCTAGCCAATTGTACTTAATTGATGAGTGCCAAGAAATGTCTCCAAAACGAGAGAAAAAAGGAATAATTTTAATTTTTTTTCGATGTTCGGTTCACAAAGTAATACAGAAGTTGCTCTTTGTTTTGATAGAATTTGAAACATTTTGAATTCGTCTTTTGCCTTAGATTCCAAAATAATTTTAAAAGCGATCTTACGAAAGAGAGTTAGAAAGAACAAATTGAGAAGAAATGGAAGAAAACGAGAGAGAACGAAACAAAAAAGAGGAAGAGAAAGTGAACGAAAAATGGAAGTGTTAAATACCATACCGTTGCTTGAGGGCTAAACGTTAACAGTCTATCAACATCAGAGAGATTGGTCGCGTCTTTGCCTTGTGCCTCTTTGATTGCAGCAAGTTTTGTCTGATGTGTTCGCCGATGAGGCGGCGTGTTCATAAGCAGTAAATCATCCAAACTAAATACAAGCAAAACATATAGTAAGTATGACTAATAAAGTAAATAAGACAACATGGTCTTCTCACTGGAACACTGCAGAGGACAGTGTTTGTTCATCGAACGCAGTCGCGAAATTCTGTCGCAGAAAGTATGCAAATAGAGTTCAATTTTGAGATATTGTCACCAAAAAAAGAAGTCCAATAATGAGATTTTGACAGCTAATTTCGCAAGGCAATACCCATTAAGACCGCAATAAGTTGAACATCCTATACAAAATTCGATAAAGGAGAACAAAAACGAGAACTCCGCGTTGTTTTTATAGAGGTAAAATATTTAAAACCATTCTCTGCTTGGTTCCAATTCGTTTCCGATATCCCCCATCAACAAGCCACAGCGCTCATTAAACTTCAAACCTTTCTTCAAAGAGCCCTCAGTGCTCTTACCTACAAAACCATGTTGTAAATGTACCAACTATGACACTCAAACGGCTTCCGAGTTCAAGAAACGTGAAAGGATGACATTTCTTTTCTTGATTTTTACCGATGTGGTTTGAAAGCCATTTCAGAGTCATGTTATTTTGCTTCAACTCTACGCCAGACATTCTCAAGTCATTATTCTCAATTGAAGAAAAAAAAAAGCTTTATGACGTCAAGTTTAAAATTGCGCGCGCGCATTCACAAAAAGAAATTTTATAAAGTATTTTTTAGGCGGGAAAATTCGAATTGGAATTAAGTTTCTTGTCATTTTGTTGGCGGGCAAATTGAATTCTTTCAGTTTGAACAAATGAAGTTACGAGTTGTGCATCGGACATAAGATTCGACTTACTTTGCTGGCCCTGTTTGTTTTGAATTGATGGCATCCGCTTTCATCTGCTTCAAATCTTTAACAACAATACAAAGAATTTGCAGTGTTTGAATCTTAAATGGTTGATTCTATAAACAAATCATCAATAAGACATCCAGATGGCTATATTGTGGAAAAGCTGCCACGTTTTGAAAAGAGATTTCACCTTCCCCGTTTTTTTTGGGAGTGTATACCATCCCATAAGTTCAGTCTGTGAACAGAGCTGAAAGTCATGAAGTGTAAGATGGTCCCGAAAATATCATCACATTTCAACTAGTAATCGCTACCTTTATCTACCATGCATTGGTACTGTAAACATTACTTTGTGACACGGTATTATATAAAAGTAAAATTTATGAGACAAATACGATCTTGTAAGTATCGAATGGCTTCCTCATTTAATTGGGATTGGACGGAAAAGTTTTCGCGCAGGGAAAGCCATTAATTGCTACTGTGATGTGAAATTTACTTCAGCAGAACAGAAGAGAAAAGTACATCAAAAATTCATCTCAATTTTGCGCCCCCTCTCTATTACTTGAAGTGTGCTTTTTCCTGACAAGTTCCCGTCTCGTATGTCAAAAGAATATTAAGTGAAGATTATGTAAAGACCCACGCACTTGTAGTGGGGGGACCATTTGTCATACCTTGGTCTGGAGATCCTTTGACAAGGGGATCAAACTTGACGTAGAGTGACTGACGAGCCAAGGCCGACTACGGAACAAGACATTATTAATCAGTGGAGTGACAGTTAAATAGAATGGAAGGCATGAAATGTGGAGAAAAGAAACCAAGCAATAACGAAATGAAAACAGAACAAAGGGAAAAATGAGAAAACGAACAGAGGCATGAAACGTGGAGAAAAGAAACCAAGCAATAACGAAATGAAAACAGAACAAAGGGAAAAATGAGAAAAAGAACAAAGGCATGAAATGTGGAGAAATGAAATCAAGCAATAACGAAATGAAACAGAACAAAGGGAAAAATGAGAAACGAACAAAGGCATGAAACGTGGAAAAAAGAAACCAAGCAATAACGAAATGAAAACAGAACAAAGAGAAAAATGAGAAAACGAACGTAATAATGAAAAGAAGGGGAAAAAATCACGCACATTTGTACAGAGATGAGTCTTGGAAAAACATATTTACTATCCAAGGTGTCAGAATAATAAATTGCTATTAGAATAAACTATTAACATCAAAATCGCGTGTTTGGCCTCAGAACCTAGTTTAATAAGGATGTTGACACGACAACCCCTTTAGCGGGGTCAACAACTGAACCGAGACTCGAGAATTGTAGAGCATAGATAAATCATGTTATCTAATGGATCCATAACTGCTATGTCAGTCAGCCTATTTTTCGTAAATGAAAATTTCAAATATTTAAAAACCAAAAGAACGTTAAATAACAGGATGAAATATTCATCTCGGCAAGGTGTCTGAGGGGAAGTATCCTTGGCGCGTGATTGGTTGATTTGGCGTCAATTAAATTCTCTCTCAAACCAACACTGACTTGAGACGATAGTAAATGCTGTAGACCGAGCTTGATGCCGTTGGGATAAATGATTACAGAAACTGGGTCTCACAGACAAGCGGTACAAGTGCCACAGCCATGCAGACTTTGTTGTTCATATGAACAGAAACCAAAATCAAATGGGATGAATGATCAAATCTACGGTTATGATCTTCCAAGAAACCAGACTTCCTAAAGATACATCGCTTTACCAAATGATATGGTTAAGGCTCAGATATCGGAAGGTAGGGAATACCACTATCTTTTGTTTCCAATTTTTCTAAATTCGTTAAACTGAACTGCAAATTTGATCACTTTTATTGCGTCTTTTGATTATTTCGTCGTATATTTTGCATTCGTGACCATAAATGAAAACTTTAGGCGATGATTATGAATTTCGTTGATGTCACTAAACGATAGCTTGCTTAACGCAGATATAAAAATCTTCGATAATCCATGAACTTATGGTGTTTTATATCTTTGGGGTTCACGATCATTTCGGGATTATTCAACAATCTCGTTTCATTTTAAAGAAATTGTTTAATATAACGATTAATGTAAATGCCTAGATTCTTTTGAATCGGGACAAATTGAATATTAATTAACACTTGTAATGAAGATACTTTGAGAGAACGAAATCAAGGAGTTGCCCAGCCGAACATAGAAATGGGTTTCAGTAATCGTCAAAACAAATTCTAGTTGTTTCTACAGCAGCTTCAATTTTTCCGAGTTATTCCCTTATTAAGTCGTTTCATGCGACAATGTAATTCAATGAGAAGTATGAAAATGAGAAAAAGAAAAAGAATTAAAAAATGGGTCATGCAATAGATGTTTTGCCAGAATGGCATCCGAAATTTTCAAGATATTAAAAACAAAAGACGAACGCCATCACTGGGAAGAGCTTCTTTACTTTAGCGCATTTAGAAAGTTTCAAGACAATCATTAGGCATTATGTCGGCCAAGTAAGCTTTTTGAAAATTAGAATTTTGACAATAGTGGTAGGAGTAATTACTTAGCTCACTGAGAAAAACTGAAGAAATGGGAAAGAAAATAGGAAAACTTAAAGATAGAGCAAACAATTCGCTTACCAATCTATCAAGGTTACTATTATTTCCAAACTTCTCCAGATAGTCCAGTTCTAGAGAAAAAGCTAGAAAGAAAAAATAAACAACAGTATTCAATCAGTCACCGTCCATTAATAACCATAGAAACCACAACATAAATTTTGTGGCTTACAAACTACTGGGATACATGACAAGGTAACTTGAACCATAAGTCAAGTCCAACAATATTTAACAGAGAATGACACACGGAAATTTCAGACCAAGTGCTTCTTCACAGATAATGTAGTAGACATTTCATTTTAAAAACAGTGCGTGAAGTAACAGCTGGTCAATGGACAAAGTCCAGACAACATTCAAACTTGTCCAGTCAAGTCATATCTTGCTGGCTAATCATTTTCACCAGTTAGGTTGAGCCAGAAATAAGCATGAGCATACTAAAACAATTTTCTTGTCATCATGTCACACATTGTCATTATGTCACACATTTTATTAGACATTATCAAGTAATAAAAAAACTGAATCAATAATTATCCAGGAGCATCCAGTTTAGCATAGCTAGACTGTGCCACCCCTACTTCCCGTAAATAATAGTAAGGTGTTGGTCTGGATTTAAGATTATGGTAACAGCTCGACTTGTAAGCTGCCATCTCACAATCGAGAAATACAACAGGAACTCCCAAAGAAAACACAGTATACCATAAACTATTTTACAACTGTCGTTTTTAACTGACGGAATGCAATCTGGTTATCTCAACTTGCAGCTCCCTTTGATTAGTTACGAGTAGAGATGAATTGTTTGTCATGCCTTGGTAGACAAGGATCATATTTGCGAGAGTGCAACACGTGATTGAAATGGGAAAATATTTTAGCTTGGTGGATAAGGTTCGTCATCTAGACAATAAATCATGAATCATACCTTCACTTGATGATTTAAAGTCATCATTCCCCAGCCCAAAGTCCTCCTGTTGCTCTAAGAAAAGGTCATCTTTCATAGAAGCATCTTCTCTCTTCTCTTTCTCATTTTCGTTGGCTTTTGAAGAAGGTTGTTTTACTGCTTCATCCTGATTAGTCATGGCTTTATCACACATTTCTTCCCCCTCCGAGCTTTTTCCCAGAGGACCATTATCTGTTGCTTGTGGTTTCACATAAGTAAAAGAAGACTCGTCATTTTTTGATGGTTCAGTAGCAGTGTCATCATTCCCATTCACTGCCTTCTCCCCTGCACCAGGAAACATCACAATGAATGAATCTTCATCTTTAGGTATCTTCTTCTTCTTTGTTTTCCAAGGTTTAGGAGGCATTGGCTTCTTAAATTTTTCCTTATCATCATCATTCACAGTTTCTTTTTTTGGTGCAGCTTTAGGTTCCCTTTTCTTGACAGGTAAAGTGAAGTCATCATCATCCTCTGGAATGTTTTCTTTTTCTTCTGTGTTTTCTTGGCTCTTCTTTGCTTGTACCTCCTTTCCTGGCAAGGGTTTAGCTCCTCTGCGCTTGACAGGCAGTGAATTCTCATCATTATCATCTGTTTGGTTTATTCCAATGTCAATTTTGGCAGGAGACATTAATCGGAGTTGATCAAGCTTTCTTGTCATCTCCTCTAAACTTTTGCCTCCAAACTTGGAATCCATCATTGCATCAATTTTGCTTCCATGGGATAATTCTAGAGGAGGAATTTCTCCATCATCTGTGAAATCATTCTTAGCAAGGAGCTTCTCAATGTCTTCACTTGTGACCATCGTATCTAAGTGAGCAAACATTACAAGTATTAGATAATGACTAATTAAGGTACTAGTTTAGACTGCGTCAGTGTTCTGTGTATAATCAAATGTGTAGCAATAGATAATTTTATCACCGTATGGAAGATAAAAACTGACGTTTCGCATGTTAGTCCTTCATCAGAATGAATTCACTCCGATGAATGACTAACGTCCGAAACGTCAGTTTTTATCTTCCGTATGGTGATAAAATTAGCTATTGCTACACATTTGATTATGAGTATTAGTAGTTCTTAATATTAACTGAGTGCGACATCAGTACCATGAGTAATTGGCCAGAATTAAACCATAAATAATGGTATGGATTGGAAGTGTGCGTGAACTCCATTTAACTGCGATTTTCCATTTTCTGCAAACTCCAACATTCCAACCGATAGTGGTGAAATGGGTTTTTTTGCTGCTGTCAATTAAAGCTAATTAGTTGGTACCTCTTATCTTGTCATTGAATGCAGTAAAAATCAACTTCTAGCTGTTGAATGTCTGAGTTCGCAGAAAAAGAAAAAGCCACAGTGAGTATGTCAAGCACCGATGAGTTTACTCATGAATGATATTTTATTTTTATCAAATAGATATTAAACCTTTGATCATTATCTTTTATTTGATTATAAGCATGTTGCAAGTTAAGCATGATGTTCATTCTTAATAAATAATAGTAACATTAACAGGCACATACCACAATCTGGTGATGTTCTTTCACTCCCAATAGGTGAAAAGGCTCTTTCTTCATCCTCTCCTGCCTTCAGAAGTGAATTCAAGGATGCAATAGCAGGGTCCAAGGGACCAGCACCATCAATGTCAAGGCCATCATCCATTTTTTCAGCAGGTATGATGTCTGTTACAGACTTCTTTTCTTTGATACTTGTAGTATACTCTATTTTATTTTCAACAGGCTCAATGTTTTTGTTTCGGGAATTTTCTTCTTGTTCACTTGATTTGTTTTTTGCCGCTTGAGCTTCTTGGGATCTAAGGATGATAGATTGCAGATATAATTTTTGTTAACAATTTTTACCACTCTTTGGTGGTGACTTTGACAATAATAAAGTAAGTTGGGACATTTCAATTTACATGCTATGGAATTTTTTTTGCTTGATTGTTTTGTTGAATAATTACAGTTGCTATTCATTATGAATAGTTTATTGGCTATTTCAAAGCTTTTTAACAATGAACTGCGTCACTAGTTTGTTAAAATGTACAATTCAAAGGAAGAACCAGAAATACCTACTTTATCAAGTGTAAGTTACAGATAATGTCCTCAAGAAACTCCTGTTGGTATAAGCATTACACTGGCATTATATTATATCAATATCATCCACAACAACGAAAACACTGTGCATCAACAATCAAACACCAAGCAAGGAATGTTATGAGAGCAAATCACCCACAACATAAAAATAATAAATCAACAACCAATATTTATAAGTATTTTTTCAGAAAAACATGAAGACATCGTGACTTGTTTACAAGACCCGGCAAAAATTTCAGCCATGTTATTGAATTTATAAGCAAAACAAACGTACATTTCATGTACAATGTACAATTCCAGGAAATGTACATTTAAGAAATAGGTTCCATTTTTCTGTGCGTCTGTACTCCAACAGATGCACAGATGAATGTGGTGAGAGCAAAAAAATACACACAAGACGTAGTCGAGTCCTTTGCTATAAAGCAGATTTCGTATGTGAAAAGTTCATTGCTGTGAGCGTGTCATGTCATAACCTAGGATAACCGAGGAGTGCGTGTCTTGCCGTGACTGTGATGTTTTCTAGATTTTTAATTGGCTGACTCCTTGTCGTGACAGTGTACGTGCCGTGAACGTTTCAAAGTCATACGAATACTGCACTAAGGTGGGCTAAAAGGTAGTGGAAAAAAACTTGGTTATGAGCCTCAGACTTGGTTAATAAGAGCTAATGATATTACTAGCTTTTACTATAATAGAGTGTGTTCATGGCTGCCATGTTGGTTGGTTAAACAAAAGGAATTATTTTCCCTTGGAAAATAAGTTTTCTTGTCATGCAAAATATTACATTGTTTCTGGTACCAACATGGCTGCTGTGAACACACTCTATAGTCACCATAATACTTACACTTGCAGCTTCCAGGTAAATCTGGTGGTCTTCTTTAGTAACTACCTGTGTTCTCTCTGCCCAGTTTTCAAGCTCGTCAAGGCTGCGTATCTCCTCCCAAGTGTCTAGCTGAGACTGGGTTAACTCTACCTTGTAACAGGCAGGGTGGTAATGAACTGGAGTATCCTTGAAAGTAACCTGGCCAAAACAGAAACATTTATAATAAATATTATTCTAACTGACATGAATATGTGGACCGCGTGGCACTATTATGTATAGAATGAAAGAAATGGTAAGTTGTAGTGCTTGGGGACAAGGT
>JAABNW020000013.1:0-29267 GCA_015164035.2 Radianthus crispa
CCCCAATTCTTTTCTAAATTTTCGGGTACTAGGGGTAAGAAAGCCTTTTTAGGGGCGATAATTATCTGACGTCAGGGTCTCCCCCTGCAGTCCCCCCCCCCCCCCCCCCCACGAACTTTGCTACCTTGTACTTTGATGCCGTTCTTTATCTGTCGTTTTTGAGCATTTTTCCATCATCAAGAATGACCACACATCTTCACCAAACAAACCAGTTCCAAAATCATAAATATAATTTTTAGTAGCTTTCTGACTGGGCTGTAAGTTCGGCGTGATTTTTCCTTGACCCAATGGCGTGATTTTAATGTCCCACGTAATCTACCCCTTTAGCATATAATTTATCAAGGTTAGAGTTGATATTAGATGGGTTTTAAAGATGTGCCCAATACACCTCACTGCTTCCAGCTAAGATGGCGCCTGACAGAAAATTAACTCGAATTAGGCTCAATTCATTTGAATTTTAAGGCGAATTCGTTAACTAATAAAAATGGTTATTTCGAAATCTTGTTTTCTCAAGCATTCCATTCAAGTGACAACAAGGGTTAGAAAGATCCAAAATCATCTTATCGGTGATAAATTGCTTTCTCAGATCGACTGTTTTGACTGCCTTTCGCAGGACAATGATCATAAACAAGATATACTCTGAAAAAGACATTAAAATCCTCCAGCACCAGCTGAACTATGTGATGAGAAGATTCGAAGCCAGTATTATCTGACATGTTTTCGCTTTTCTGGTCAATGTTTTGACTTCAGATGTTTATATCATAGCCATATTCATGTTGAAAATCAAACTATATCCTGTCTGTAGCTAGCTGCTTCCGACGTTTCTTATCAAAGTTTTGACACAACTCTGCTACTTGTCCCTTATTTTGTCTGCTTCCCACTGCTGCCTTTGGCATTTTCGATTGTATCGGTTACCAACCAAGGCACTCATTCATTTTGTTCTTCATTGCTAAAAACTTCATGATTGTGTTTCACTGTAGGCAGGGCAGTGGCGATCATCGCAAAGGTTATATCTTCTCACTGACAGATCTTTCACTTTCATTGCTAAAAATACTTTTCATGGGTTCTCTCTAACGTTTCCCGTCAAAATACCAATCAAAATATATTGTCTTTCTGTGAATAAAATATCATGGTGTATATGGACTATAGAGGAGAAGTGTTTATATGTAACATAAGACATGGTACATGTGTTTGGAGATATTAGTACAGTTGTACAGCATAATATTGCATGGAAAGTACACTTGTTGATAATCAATATACCATTCACCTTTGATTCACTCGTATCATGTAGACCTTAACCTCCAGGTCCAACATTCAATACACACCGTGGGCTGTACTCTAACTCTCAGTGTATTATAGAATGAATCGATGGAAAAAAAACCTGAATAAGATCAACATTGTAGACTTTTGAATCTAAAAGTGTGTTTGCTCATCAAAGGTGACTCGATACTTGACAATTAATTTCGACTATTAACAAAAGTATCCTCTAAATTTTCGTTTTCAACGAGTTATGCTTATATTTTTTTGTATATTTTACTTCCAATAACCGACGTATCTCTTTTGATATCTATTACCTCCATATCAAGATTATGAAAAAAATGCTTTTGTATTAATAATAGACTTCACCTTGAACCTACGGAGTTTGAAGAGTCAATAGACATATGTAAAGATAATGTGGTGTTTTCGCGATAAGCCTAAGGTTTTTAGTAATGTTGTGCAAAAGATTAAAGCCATCAAAATATCAAATACTATGAGATTTCCGCTGTGGATTATCTATCTTGTATATTCATTTACAAAGTCAGTTTTTATTGCCATCATTGATTATCTAAGTCAGGGTTGCCGGGATGCGTAGTTTGAAAGATGTCGCAAAATGTTCAAAATAAATGCAAATATCGCAAATCACAAAGAAAATAAGTCAATATCGACTGATGTTACTGCCTCTAGGAATTAGCATTAAATAATGGTCTTTTTCTTTCGCATTATTTCAAAATAATATTAGTTTTTCAACATCGAACTTCGTTTCATTTCAAAACATTTTTTGATTTATTTCGATGATGTTTTTAACTTAGTTTTGGATATCTGTTATATTTTCTTTTTTTATACATATAATTTTTACGATAATCTATGAAATTATTCTAATGCGTAGCTGCTGGTACAAAGCCCATCTAAGCAGCAGATGTTGAGATGATTATCATCTGTGACATTGATCCAAGAAAGGCCATCTTTTTGAAGGACCATCCACGAAAATATGGACGTCTACTCATTAAAAGTACATCAAGAGTTCGCTAAGACCCCTGTTATTTTTTAAAGAAGAATCGTAAATATTGAGATCTTGTTTTCAGTCGCGCCGTGTTATTTGTTATTAGACTCTCATTAGGAGTCTACTTGTTTTACTGAACCGTTGGTTTTATGTTGCGCCAGATCGTCCCTCGCCAAACCCCCCCGATTTCAATCTCAAGATACTGATCATGGTTTTTGTTCCTTTAGAATTAGCATTTCCTCGAGTTTAAATTACTTTAAGATATAGTACAGCTCGGTTTTTGTTTTTTACTTATCTAACATTTCTATTCAGGTTTGGTTATTTTTAGTAGTGAATCGTTGTTTTTCGACGAAAAAACAGTTTCCCAGATCTTCCTAGTCAAACAAACTAACATGTCAGTTGGGTGTAACAAGCAAGGTTTCTTCGAGTGAGTGGCATTGAAAAACATTCAAAAGAAACTTGCATAAAATAGAAACTTCTGGCATAGAATAGTAGAATAGTTCATCAGTGGATTAGTCTACTTCTTTCACTAGGAAAATAAACACTTTCTTCAAATAGTGTATTGGTCTTTCATTACTACAGGCAGAGTTCTACACCTTTCAGGATATCAATTAACAACCTAATCCAAACTCAACCGCTTCCTTCATTTGCTATGAATTCTTAGTATTACCCGGTTGTACGTTATGTCTTTGTTTCCAGGCTCATTTAGCAGCAGACGTTTTAATACGACCTCCCACTTACTTGGGGTTCCGGTGAAATCCCTCTAAGTGCATGTGTGTTCTTGCCTATGTTACCGATCGGCCTAACTGCTGCGGAAACAGCTTTGTTCGATACGGAGATATCAAACAGTCGACTAATTTTCGCTTGACTATCTTGAAATTGGATCTAAGATAGATGCGTCCTTTAACCATCAGTTTTCATTACCAGGATAATACAATTGCGGTTGAAGTTGACCTGAAAATAGAATAAAGCCTTCTGTTATTGGGTATTGTTGAACAGATTAATTAGTGGCTCGTAAAATTAAGCGAAGCTAATGGAAATAAAAGAGTCCCACCATTTTCACACCCTTTTCACAATCAAACATTCGCGTTAATGGCTTGCCATTGAGATCATGAATGTTCATTTGAGATTCGGTGTATTCAGTTGTCCCGTTTCCGAAGGGTCTTTTGTTGTTGAACAGCCATCAAACTCTCGACAGGAAATTCAATATTTCCCTACTTCATGGTTATCCTGACTAACAGCACTTGGTTTGAGTGATTGAAGATCCTGTAGTTTGATCGAATCCATTGAAGGCTTTTGAGAAAGCGAGCATAGATTAGTGCAGTATCGTTGTTTTGTTGTCATGTTTAGTTCCAAGTTTAGATTTAGAATTAAGACTTGTCATTCCAGTGTCGAAGGTTGTTTAAAGAGTGCCCATCGCTGCTCACTCCATCATTTTCCCCCTTCAAACCACAGACCCCACATGTAGTTTCCCATGTTAATTGCGAAATACTTAGACATGACACATCTCGAAAATCTACCCTTTTGGAATAGTATGGGTTTCACTTTGTAATAAAGAGGGTCGCACGAACGGAATTGTTAGGTAAATTAAATTAGGGAATTCTTTCAACCCCTTAAGTGGGTCACACGCTTCAATCATTAACTCGAAGTGAGTTTTTGAGCACTTTTTAACGGAGTAAAACACCGGCCTAAATTTGAGAGGGGACAAGATTTGGAGCTCGACATGCAACTTTGGGCAAAGTCAGATAACACAAGGTTGCTTTCTAAGTTAAAATGTTTTTGTTTGTCCGCTTTGTTTTCTTTGATGTTCAGTTCTTGACAGCACATTATCTTGTGATAGCTGAAATTGGAGAGGCTATTTTACGTGTGTGGTTTAAGGGGCATTAAGTTTGTTGTCTTAGAGTACAGACGCCATTAGATTTCAATTGAGATGTATTGAATGCATTGGCAGCGAGTTGGGGTAGTCCTGGATATATGTCTCTTTATAATGCTTTTTTAGAGATAAGAGTATATTTCGTTGTCCATCTCGATGCGATAACAATTATTAGACCAAAAATCCGCCATGTCCGAGAATTGATTTGCGCGTTGCTGGGACCCCTAAATAGAACATTCTGTACAGTTTGACGGGTTGATGGTATAATGGCCATTAAAGCATGTCTAAACGATGATCCATTCATAGCAAGAGTTGGCAAACAGGAAACCATGGCATTCACAAGAAGAATTGTAACATTCAAAATTTGTCCAGTTATTCATTGAAATTAAACTTCCATTAGGTTTATTCAAAGGTACTGCCTGGTGTAGTTTGAACACCCATATGCTACTAATCGTTAAAACACATGCTATTGTCTTTGGTGTCACACTTCCGTCGGTAAACGTGCTCTTCGACTCCAAGCTAATGCTTGCGTTTTTGGAGTGACCGAGTCAAACCTAACCTCTTTTCTCGACCAGATTTATACTCCATATTCCCAACGAATGACCATCGTTGCGTAAATCTGATTTGTATTGAAAGTGGCTTTTGGTGGCTTTAGAAGACGTGTCGGAGGAGGGGCACTTAAATGAGTATTTACGAAGTGTTTTACAATCACTTTAAGCCCCTGAATAAAAGCTCTTGTAATGAGGTCTAATGAGAGGCTTTGTAGACTTGAACGATGAAGTGTAATTAAATGCTGTAGGATAATCGGCCTTCAAGGGGGAGTTTGGATGGTACTTACCCAAGGCAAGATGGTATCAAAAGTGCTTAAAGACCCTTTCGAATGAACTTCCCCTGTGGTTGGAGTATGACTAACTCCATCTACGAATTCCTGTATATCGATGCACCAACTTTGATGAAACAATGAAAACAACAACATCTACTGATGCTTTGCTTTATTATTTTCAATCGAATTGTCATGACATGCACAACATAGTGGATTATTTCTTTCACTATCTTCGATTTACCTCTAAAAGGGAACTCAAATAATCAACACGAATTGTTGTACTTTATAATGTACATATTGAGAGATAGCGAAGCTCAAGAACCCTAAACTCTCCTTCTTTAACAGAACCCTAACCCTCTCTAAAATACTTTTATAAATAATTTCCTGCGATGATGTTTGAGAATAAAACTGTCATCTAGACGAATGAGAAAACTTGAGATAAGATGCCGACACTCAATTAGCAGAGAGGGATAACATTTATGAACTACTTTACTTAGCAACAAACTTGATCTATGATCGTTTATTGTACAGACTACTTCAAGCCTCTCATCATCCTGTACACTAATCCAAATGAATAAACTAAACTCAACCGCCTAGGGTTGAATCCTAACTATACTACAAAGGATTCTGTCGACTTTGAATCTTGGATTAGACTTAATTAAAGATCTAATACTCCAGCAATCGAAATTGATGGAGTAAGTAAACTTGTGGAGAACCATCCACTCCACGTTAATATGCTCTTGTCATGAGTGTTACATTTCCGTGGCCAAGAGAAAGAAAAGTTATCTCAAAACTGGACTGATTCGAGTATTCATCTTAGGGATATGACACTTAAATATTTCCCATCGAACTTTCCTCAGCCTTACTCTGTGTAGATTAATGCGTAAATATCTTTGAAATCTGTTTCTTTCAATCAAAATGTGTTGACGCCAAAGAATAGACTCAATATGAAGGTCTGTTATAGAAAGTGTGGTTGAACTGTAGGGTCCATACAGCACAGTCCATAAGCAGCAGAATAACTCGGCATGTATGAAGGAATAGGTAGTGGAGGTAAAGTAGCAAGCGCCAGATCATCATACTGTTTTTGATCATCGCGCACCAGTACTCTTACGGCAACTTTTTTAGCTGCACTTGGGGGACAGATTTCGGAGGCGAGTTGACGGCGCTTCGTCTTGTACCTTCGGTTCTGAAACCATATTTTTACTTGAGTCTCTGTTAGTTTTAAAGCTGTTGCGAGATCTGCTCTTTCTGGGCCTGATAAATACTTTTGATGACCAAATCTTCTTTCTAACTCGAAGACTTGCTGATTAGAAAATGCCGCTCTTGATCTCTTCTTACGCGGTTTAGTCTGCTGTTGTTGATTCGAGGTAGAGGTGTCGTTGCTTTCTCTATCAGCAGCGTCTGTGTTAACGAACAAAAAGCTTGAATCAGAATATATTAATTAGAAGACGGTCTGTTTTGGAGTAATGAATCTAAACCGAGGAAAGCTAAGCCTTTTCTAAGAGTGTAATCAAATGGGTACTCACTCTGATTCGGCTTTGAAACCTCGCATCGTTCGGCTGTAGTTTCTTCGTCGTTACTTCCTTTTGACTGTGTAGTATCTTTCAATGAACTTGCCACTGGTTGTGCAGGGTATGCGGTGTAATTCGCACATGCAGCAAATGGCTGGAAACTGTAATGACCATGCAAGTATGGTGATGATGATGGCAAATACGTTGGCAACTGATGATGATCTAGTGCTCCTCTTCGCTCCCACAGACTTGAACTGTTATTATTTAGACCTTGGATGTCCTGGCGGTTCAGTATGTCAGTTATTGAAAATGGTGTAACGTTTGGTTTGTTGGCACTGGCATCATCCATGGTTGGTGGAAGGGTGTCCAGTCTAGTGCTGATTTATCGACAAAACTCAAGGAAATATCAACTTCTGGAACTTCTTTTGCCAGTAAGTTCGACACCACCCGTAGAATCCGAACACCGTCCCACACTGAAATAGCACTTTAGGCCTACAGGAATTTTCCCAATATCATTACTCATTGATAAGAAATCAAAATTGAACATTAATCGCCTATTGGTCGAAGTTCACGTATCACTTAGTAGCTGCTGATGAGAGAATCAAGCTAATAACGCTCTCCTATTGGCTGATTGGTTCATTTACGTAGTTTGTTGTCGTTGTTGTAGAGAGCGTTGACACAATGCAATTAGCAAACACACGGGGCTCTCAATTACGCAAAGATTTAGGCCTCATAGGGACAAAGAGATAGTACATTAAAACTCGATTCCGATTGGGTGCAAATGACTAGGTGCTTTTCAAAACACCTCTTGTTTATTCTCACTGAAAGATACACTTTTGGTTGGACAATTGACGGTGGGTTATCCGTGACATAGCTGTCCCACTTTGGGATAGTGCGCAAACTTGTAGCAACGTTTAGATTTAAAGTAGCAATACATCTTAAATAATCGTAACGCATAACGCCAACAGAAGGATTGTTGTTTACTGGAGAATCGATGAAAATGTTTTTTTTGTTTTAAGCTGTTCCATCACGAAGAGATCGCTAAAAGCTACAGTGACAACTCGCGTGGGAACTCTCTATATGGGTGGCAATGAAAGCTTGTTTTGAGACTCTAAAGTTTTGGAGGGCCATTCACTCGCTAATGACTTCTCGAGTAACGCCAATCACATAGGTCCCTCTGCAAGCGCGTTAATTCGTTTATTATTTAACTATTGTCACGTAATGTCGCTTAATGATTGCAGTGATTGACAAGCAAAGAATAGAGAACGCGCCATCTGGTGCGAACTTATTGTTGTCAACGTTTACTTGCACTCATAGGACATTTTCATACAATGAGAGACTCAAGCAGATTTTATTCTGATCTCATTTTACCTCTCATCGGAAGCTTAAAGCAACCATTTGAAGATGAAGCTCCAGCAATCCAAATGACAATATTGGGCATTAAAGGGGTTTTACTCTGAGTATGGATTGCTTTCAAGGATTCCTATCAAAAGCCATTAATATGTAACGTATGTCCAAGTGACTTGAGAAGGATTTCAGTTTCCTAATGCGATTAAATGAGTTGGTATAAGAAGGGGTTTGTGTTTTCTTTTCCCTCCTCTTTCTTCCACCCTTTTTGCCGCCTATAAATATGCTTAAGTTGAGTAAAAATATCCCACTATTACTCATTTTCATCCTTCTCTTTTAAAGACTGAATGGAAAATGAAAACTGAGAAATGAAAAATCTGGTGAAGGATTTCACATAGTCATTGACAGGAAAAGAGTAAATCTATTGTTTGGAACTAGAGCACAGTGCTCTTTTGGTTTCAAGGTTTTCCATTTTCATCGCATGCATGCATGTTCTTAAGTTTGGTTTTTTGATTTGAAAGTTAATTTGTCAATTGCTTGGTATTTGAATGAGGACACTAACCAAACATTAGAAGTCAGAAAACATGAAGGAATTGGGCCTTGATGATCATCATGATAAGAAAGTGAACAAATGAAAAAGAAAAAAGAATTCATATTCGTCATGTTTTACTGGAAACTAAAACAAAAAGAACAAAAAGAGAATAGTAATGAATATTTATTTCCATTAACAGATTATGCTTTCTCCATCTTTTCAGATTCACACCTTTAATTCTATTCCATTTTTCTCACTTGCCTAAAATAGCACACAGAAATGAGAAAGTCAAAACTGAAAAGTGCAACTTTGAACAATGGTTATACTTGTAAGTGGCAATATTCTTGTGTAGCCTTTTATCGATAAATGTGTGTGAACAAAGAAAGGCTTTCTATAATCACAAGGAGACAGATCGTACTCATCAACTAATGTTTGAGAATTGTGAACCGTAATGAATGTACTTGTAAGGTGTAGCAATATTGAGCATTTTCTTGACACGGAAATTTCTTTAATGGACTGACCATACCTTTCGTGGTTACCGGTGGTCCTTGTGCTAAATCTTTTCTAAATGTATACCCAAAAACGCAAATTAACCAGCAATGAATGTCATCATTAATTTTAAGCTTTTGTTAGAGCGTAATTATTCCGGCTGAAGTCCTCGCCACTTTCCTCGCTAATTAGTATTATCTTTTTCAAAGAAAAGGAAAATTTCAGTTTGTGGATAAGCGTCGAAACGTTGCCGCAGCTTTGTGTTCTAACCCTTTTTTTCATCCTTAAATGCTCCCATTATTGCGCTTATCTTCCAAATTTTTGCTTCTATCTTAGCCAGTTTGTTTCAGACGATACGAGATTTAAGCGCCTGTGTCATAAAACTTGAACTACGAAACCCTAGGTAATACGTGAAGAAACTGACCTCCAAACACTGCCTGCTTTTATTCGTAAATATTTTTATTGTGTTTTTCGTCAAAAGTCGTATTTGCGAAGAGAAGAATGGATGTTTGTTTCGGTGAGACATCAAATCCTTATCGAAAGCAACTTTTGAGAATAGACATAATCTTTGAAGCACACGGTGCTTAATCTGACTTGTTGGGAGAGTAAACATATAATGTTAACCTAGCTTCAACTCGTTCATGTCTGATTAATCTCTATATACGATCGTTCAGAGCGCATAAATACAGCAATTCGTACGTCGAGAAAAATCCACATTAAATTGATATTAATAGTTCTTAATTTTTTCGTTGAGTTCACATCACTTTATATACAATACAGGCATATTTTATCTTATGGTATATCAAACTATATGTCTGGGAAGTCAGTTTTCAGTACTGTTTCGTAACTTGTTTTGACTATTTTACACTTGGAATAGCAAAAAATTAAATACATAGTGTGTTGGATATTATTTTTGAGCCTTGGTTTGAGGCTTAAGCTACGCCGTGCTCAGCCAGCTGAAGTCCATTGTCTTAGCGTCACCATGTTCTATTCGTGAGAGGATTATTTTGTGGTGGATACATATTCATGTAGTGAGGCGGGAAGTTCATGTTCATGTTCATGTTCATATTATATCCGTACGCGGGAACTTGGTCTCTGACACATGGTTCTCCGTCTCTTACTAATACAGGGACCGCTACTCTTCTGGGCTCAGGAGGTAAACCATACCATGACTCCATGCCAGCAGCGCGGGCTTTGTTTTCTAGGGCCTGCTTCTTGCATTTATAGCGCTTATTCTGAAACCATATCTTGACTTGATTCGGTGTTAACTTAAGCATACTCGCGAGATGCTCTCTCTCTGGAGCTGAAAGGTATTTTTGTTGTTTGAAGCGCCTCTCTAACTCATATACTTGTGCTTGGGAGAAGAGTACTCGTGGTTTTCTTCGGATTCGTTTCGGTTTGCTGCCTACCTCACTCGACAAGGAATTCGTGCCCGAAAGTTGCTGGATCTCTACATTGTTAGACGTTGGTTGGGAAACTTGGAGGTCCTGGCTTATCTCCTGGCTTGATGGCTTTGTGTTTAACTCCGGTTCCATTGACACTGCGGAGTTACAAGAAGATTCGTGTGTCAGCACAAAACATGAAGTATCAACAACGACACTACTATAAAGCGTTTTACCCTAAGGGGCTCCCTCAGTAATTAGCGTAGTGAAAGACTTCCACGCCCCAAAGATTGCAGATTGTAAATATTTTTCCAAATGTGACTGACGTGCATTGGGAAAGCTTTCTGCTCTGTTAGTTCGCGTGAACACGCGGGCGGACGAAGCGAGCACTCTTCTACTGGGTTTAAGTAGTCAAGAAAGCTTAGTCTTACTACGATCAATCTTCCCTTGCACGAAGTACCTATAACGGACCTTAGCAATGGCTTAACCTTTCAATGATGCTGCTCTCTTGGGCACTTGAAACAATTTCCCTCCCCCTACTTTGCGTTCAGAGATTTGATTATAATTGTGAGCCCCACTATTTGAAATAGGAAAATCAAACATAACTTCTAACAGCTAAGATACACAGAATCATTTCAGATACTTGTCGGTATATATACCTTGTGGAGGGCCTTCGTGAATCTGGCTCGTCGTAGTGATAGAGTTCGGTTGATTCACATCGCTCTTCATGTACATCGTCCTTGTGGTTTCTCCGTAGAGATAGTTTGGAGTTGGACTGTCGTGCGAAAATGGTCCTGTATTTGTGGTTCCTCCGCTCTTATCGGGCAAACTATGAATCGAAGTCATTTGTGAAATGCAGTCGTTTTGACCTGCTGCTTTGTAACTCGGTGTATAATATTCGTTTGAGCCCAGAAGATTTCTCACGGTATACGGAGCAGTGGGATTCGGTTGATGCAACATGGCTGCCACTAGCTTCCCCTCACCGTTTGTATTTAAGTTTCTTTAACCTTGCGGTTAGATTTGACTTTTGAAAGTCACCTAAATGAACTAAATGCTACGAGGAAATGAGCAGACTGATGTTTATGGCCCACACCACTAGATAAGTAACTCTAAGGGATGTCAATCAATACCAATTAGATTCTGTCTTGCTTTCTTATTTTGACGTAACGCAACGCCTTCTGATTGGTACGTCAAGACACGCGATGACAGGATTGGCATTTCTTACAAATTTTCAAATTGGCTGTGGCTGTCAAAGGCACTTTCTGATACAAAGTGTTGCCATTTGTTCAGCCTGTTAAATGGGACACTATACGAGTCACTATTATCATTTACGAACATTAGTGAGTGACATCTTCTCTTAAACGCATCTAAAAGTGTACTTTACTGAGCAAATATTCGGGTTCATTATGTTATTGTTTTAATTGTAGTTTTTTTTCTTTTCGCTACACAACTGTGTATATTCTAGACAAGCCAGAGGAGCGTCAAATAAGGGTCAGTCGAGTGAGGAGTGGATAATTTCAAAATGTAACCTAAGTAAGATGAAGAAATATAAAAGTCACCTTTGTGGGAGCAATTGAAGGGATTTCCTGCAAATATGATAAGTCGCGTGGATTAGCTGAGCTCGTATCTGTTATAAAGCAGGCACACTCTTTACACAGTCAAAATCTCGAAGAATGGTGCTTTCGTGTATCGTGTTCTAGGGGCATAACTTGTGGTCGCGAATTGCACGCCTTTGTTTATGCGCTCTCAAGTACACCGCGCATGCGTTCTGACCACAGGCTTTAGTTGGTGCTATTGGTAAAGTGTGAAAATTTATTGGGACATTTAACACCCCTTGATTGCCTCTAATAAATGGTTGTAGATACTTTGATAAGAAGCCCAAGTAAAGTAGCATTTGTGAATAATTCTATTGACCGTCTTTGTGGTCTTTGGGCTTTTCCCTTGTGAGTAGCTAAAACCCAAATCGACAGAAAGTTAGTAAACAAAGCTAACCAAATCATAATATTATCTTGGAATCGCAGTAAAACGATAATAAGAAGCCCCAGTGAAACAATATCGTCAGAAAGTGTGGTTTGTTTTAGACAGGAATCCGCCAACTTGTCGCCTTTGAGACACATTCTATAGATGACTCAGATACTACTAATGGTGTCCAAGTCAATTGGATCCTTTGTTGTTGCATAAAAGGAAAATATGTTTCGAGAAATGTTTTCTCAAGAGAACAGGTGATGGAGACTAGGCAGGAGTCAACATTTGTTCACTTTTGGACCAGCGATAAAAAGCTGAGTAAATTGTGAGAAGGCGAAGAATAGAATATTGGTATTGTATTTTCCTCGGTCTATGGTGTATTAATTGCTTGAAAAAGATATATTAATTGAGATTTCATTACACAATTATATTGTCTTCATTAATGCTTTTCACTGGTAACATTTTAAGATCGCAGTAAAATCCTTAGCAGCCCGAAGACATCACCGACGAACAAGTTGAGTCAAGCCGTGGTCGCAATGTATTCACCGAGTGAAGAACAACTTTTAATATTTAATAATAATAATCTATTCGAATAAAAGACCCTTCGGAAAATATTTGCTCTCTTTCAAGAAGCTCAATTTAAAATCCCATCAGGGTAATTGTTTAGGGGCACAACATTACTTATGTGTTTTGTCATTCTTAACAGCAAGTTTGGGCTGCTCAAACTTTGGAATATTTGCAGAGCCTGCTAAAATAAATACTTGAAAATCTTTGAATTTTTGAAGCGATAAGCGTGACAGGAGTTGATTTCCTGTTTTTAATTCCACTGTATTTGGCAACTTGCTCCCCGGAGTCTCTATCTTTTCCCTTCTCCTTCTGGACAGAAGGCCGAAAAATTTCCACCTCAATTTCGTTCTAAATTTAACTTCTTAATCGATGAGATTTAAGTAGGTGACGCCTGTGTTTGCTACAGCAATTAACGGCTGAGAAAGAGGTGCAAAATGCTAAGTTGTTTTTAAGAGGCTTGATGTTTTAGATATTGTTTTCTTAAGCAATCACCTCCAACTTCTCGGTTTTGACTACGGACCCGTCACTTGCTGCTTTATTTGTGTAACTAATATGATCACATATGGTACGATTTCCCCAGAAATATTCATGTTACCGGCCCCGAGATAGACGTGGACAAAAAAAAAAGTGGAAGGAGACGTGTAACCTCATCTTGCTTTTCCTTCGATTATTCCTTCAGTTAAAACAGCCCATCAGTGTGCTTGAGATGAATGGCAATGAGTGATTAGAGGCAATCGAGTGTTCCTGTGAGAAAGCATGGCTTAATTCAGCTGTTTGAAAGCGTCCAGACAAAAGCCCCCATTAATGTGTTTGATCAGTATATGTCATCAGCCTTAATTTATTTTTATTTTACTCCAGAGAAAGCAATATTGAGACGTGATGTCAGGAGATGAAACTGCCCGATAGGTTCACCTTTAATCTTACATCTTACTAGGTCCTACACTAGTCACCATAGAAATTCGACTGGGGGAGGCATTTTTGGGGTGCCTCTTTTGGACGAGGGTGCAACAGAACTATCGTTAGGATGATTGTAATCATTATACGACGATGCTGTCATTGTGACATAACACACGCGTCCTCCTCAATGGAGAGCCACTTGGTTCTTTGATTTACGATGCACTGAGCTCGAGCGAGCCTTTTCTCCACGCTTGCTCTGTGGTTCGCCTTAATTGAACTGCTAGCTCGGTATAATAGCTAGGACTTGAAAGTACATTGAACTGTATTAGTCCTTGGGATTAATACGAATAAAATACCACTTTTTGCCTGACTGCTATTTATAACTCAGGATGTGGTGTAGTACGTAACTTTCATTCCCACATTAACCTGTCATATTCTGACAGTTCATTATAGGATTTGCTAAACCAACACACGCATTTATGTTTCAAAAATCATGTCAAAATGGCGGGACTTTTCTGACCGCTGAGGTTTTCCCTTGAATTTGCCTTGGGTGCCGTATCGTTTTCATCTCATCGTGTGCAATTAGTTTTCACTAAGCATTAGACTCGTACCTCTTTTTTTGGAGATAATGTCATCAGTAAAGGTGACTGCGCATTATCGAGTTATTGTTAGCTAATTTGGATGGGCGTTCCAGGTTTAAGGACGCTCTCAGCAGAGTTGAGTCTATGTATTTAGCTGTAAACGACAAGTCTAGCAGCGCTTCTTGCTGACAGAAACAGAATGAGGGGGTAGAATATAAGTCTTTTATCAAGAAGCATGGCTACTTGATCTGCGTGCTAAACCCTTCCATACTGCCCATCAAAATACTAGGAATACTTGAGCTTCAAAGCCCCCAATGGGGTCAAGACAAATGTTGCATCTGTACTGGCCAAATGACTAGGTTTAATAGTTGACAGTTTGCTTACTTTGTTAAAAGGACTTGCGTTATCTTGATAGTATCGGGTTGAAGTGAGTTTATAAAGCCTTGAAAGGGGGTGGAGAGCAAACCCTACAGGTACACCTTCCGAATTATTCTTGTCATGTTCGACTGAAACAGTCGTATGTAATTGCATTAAGTGCGCTATCATGGCGCTTCTGTTTACTCTTGCTTAAATATCTGTTTACTTTACTAATGACTCCTTTTCCGTATTACCTGCAGTCGTTGACAGGGTAAGCAACTCGGGCGGGTTTTGAACAAGACCATTTGCTCTAGAATAATTTTTGCTTCAACATGTGAAATAGGTGCCAAAAACGACCCTTTGTTTTCACATGGATGTCAACTCCACAAGCCGATAACTGAATAAGCTCTCTACTATAGCCCAAGGGTCCATTGCTCGCTCTGTGAGCCCTACTACTTCAGACCCCAAGAAAATGGGCAAAACAAAAGTCGTCTCAACTTAGTCAAGCGTCAAGGGCCTCTTCAGAAAGTATTCACACACCATTTCTTTCAGAAGGACCATGTTCTCAGCAAGATATGAATGATTCCTTAAATTAAGCTTTATGAGGCTTTGGAAATTAGAAAAAAGTTCATTTCAATTCTGAGTTAGCTCAGTGTAGGGGGCTCGGTCATGAGTCGCCATACCGCAGTGGAAACGTGTTGGATACTATACCCGCATTTACAATGTACATTGTCACCTTCGAACGCGATGAATCTTATTAACGTTTCTCTTCGATTTTAACTAGGAACTCAGAAGAGTACAAATTGTAGACGAAAGTTTGGGCCCCAAATTCTTTTGAAAGTCGATTGTTCTTCGTATCGAAAATCGTGAAGTGAAAACAGCCAGCGGAAAGGGAACTGTCATAGGTGAGCTGACATTAAAAATGCATCATTAGTTGTGATAAAACGTTGACGCCGTCTCGGCTTAATGTGTACAACGACGGTGATTAACGAGGCTTCAGGTAATGGCTGTTTACACGGAGCAAGCTGTGTTTGTGTGTAAGGGGTGGAACTATTTCACCAAATTCTATTCTTCTACCTGTAGACTGTTTTGTCAAAGGCAAAGTAAGGCTAAGATGCATGATATCTTTTCAAGCTTTCTAACTCATAATCTCTGTAGAATAACCATATAATACGGTGTAGCATGTTATACTTTAGGGGGAATAGTTATGCAATTTTGTACAACTTTGTGTAGTATGTTTTTGATAAATAGGCAAGTGAAGCGCATCAGAGTGCATCAGTCATTTTAGTGCTCCCAAAAAGATGTCGCGTGAGCCCAGCCAAGAAATAAAAATCTGTCGGTGATCTGAGCCAAAAGTCGGTAACACAACAGGCACGTAAGAACTTATCTTGATGTGACAGAAGTGCAAGCTGCCAAAACCAGGTTTTTTTTCTTGTTTTCATTTGGTAATCATTATCTATTAGTCCTAGATATTTTCGTTGTAGCTTTCTTCATTTATTTCGGTTTTTATGCCTTCCTTGTTAATATTCTTTTCACTTCTCTGAACATGTGTTTAGAAAGACTACGAAGGCATCGTAAGCGTTCTTTGTTTAACACAGTTATTGACTAACTGTGGGCGGACTTCTTTCCCTCTGTGACAGGAAAGCCGTGCGAGTTGTTAGTAATACAAATACAATAATCGTCTAATATTGTTTCACCTAGTCAGTTGAACTTCATTACAGTCTAATGCTCGTGGCCTCTTCGTTTCCATCATTGTCTGATTCGTCCTTTGTACACTGATCGCAACATGGATTAGGGCTTTTCTATACCACCATGTCTTTAAGATAGATATATCGTGTTTCGAGAACTGATCTTTTGATTTAGACATGTTGATCGTTAATTACCCAAATTTACCAACACAGATTCAAGCAGTATGCAGTAATGTTAAAAGCGAATATTTGTTTGTGTTTTTCGTATTTAGTATTTTTAGTTTAGCCTCTGAATACGGCAAGCCAATTAAAACCATTTAAGTCTAGCGTACAAATAATACGACCAATACGTGTTGTTAAAAAAAGTATTAGCTTAACTTTACTACAATGCCAAATCTCGACTCGAGATAGCATTTTGGAAAGACTTTTATTCTTAGGGAAAAACAAAGGAGAACTTAAGATAGGTGTCGTAGCCAAACACAGTGGTGCTGAAAAGCGACGAAAACGTTGCGTTTAAATCTCCCAAAAAGCTAGCAACCTCTTGGACACTTTTCATTTTTCATAAGTAGTCATTTATTAGAACTCCATTCGCTCCTCAATTCTATCCAGCAGTCCAGTTATTAATGGCTGCAAGAGTTAGATATATGGGAAATCAGTTAGGCAAAGAATGATTTTATATTTCCAAATGTTATCGCTAGAATTGTTTGATCTTAGCGACTAATTTTTGAACGATTAGCATTAGAATGAGAAGATGCTAAGAAAACTCATTTTGAGGGGTGATGTCGTGAACTGTGGTTCCGTTGGCTGATCAACTTCATCTTTCGTAAAGACGAGGTCGAAAGGGTCATAAATTACACGACGCTGAGAAGATGCTTCTTGTCTAAAGATAACATGTTTTTCTTCTGACTATAAAATTCAAGCTAATAATATCTGACTTGTAGAAAAAATCATCTACGGACGGATCTATTCAATTCGAATATTTATCGAAATCATTGTAACTGGTTTTCATTCCTATCGTCTAATGTCAGTTATTTTCGATGTTGGCATCTCAGATCCACCTTAATGATATACCTTACATGTGTCTATGACAGGACAAAATGAATGGCCAATATTGAAGGTTTTTATAGCAATGCTTTTGTCTTTCTTTCAATGCTTTTTCTATCTTTGTACGAGGCTTTGGCACGCACTGACCTAAAACGCAAGTCGTGATGAAAAATTATCAGTACACCTATTGGGTGTTACACACTTATTGAATTAAAAAGTGTTCAAGACGCTGTCTAAACTCAACTCTTCTTAAAAGCTTTTTATAAAAGAGATTTTAATCAATTGGTGTCGAGTAGGAATTTTCTTCGTGCATTATTTTTGTAATGCGTGATTTTTTCGCTTGAGATTTATTCATACAACTAACCATTACCCAGAATGGAAGTCGTTGACAGCACCAAGGGTTGTGAACCGCAGTTGAATTCTCATCTCGTAATATTTCTAAATATTTCTTGTTTTCGGTATTAGTTAACAATTCATTGATTTGTTAACCGTCTTTTGCAACAAAAATTGTCAAATATGTTCTAGTTTAGGTCAATGTTTTAATTCATGATGAATATTCTCACTTTAAATCTGGTATTCTGACTTCCTTTAAACTCTTACCAAGATGATCATTTTCAACAAACTGGGAGATTTTATGAAAAAAATAATTTGTGTTATCATTGCAGTATTTTCCGGATTTTATTTCTTGATATTATCTTCCAGCAGACTACATCAATATCATTTTCTTAGTCATCACTGATATCTCTGCTGCAGAAAATAACTCGTGTATTGTGTAGTTGATCTAGAACTGTTTAGCTCCATGGTCCACAAATTATTGTAGCAGGACTTCCTTCCTCACTTCTAAAACAATCGAACGAACTAAACTAGAATTAGACCCAAAGAACATTTTGATTCAGAACCTTTAGGAAACTATTTCCGAACGAAGCATTCAGTCAAATCGTCTTCATTGTGTGTTCCAAATTTAGGTCGACCTAAAGCTGTACAGTTGTTTTGTACAAAATAGACCCATATGATTTCACTCCTTCGTTTTCTCTACAGAAAAAAATGCCCCAAAGGATTAATTGAAGGTGAAGATACACAAAAGACTCTTGCAAGTCCATCAAGCATATATGCCATTTCTTCAAATTTCAAAAAAAATGGCTCAAAATTGTACTTTTCCTTCGTAAATCATTCCAACAGAATTCCAATATTTCAAAATGTTTCAATCTTTCTAGTTCTCAGACATAAATGATTGTTTGACTTTGGTATTTATTGAACCCAGAATTCAGTAAATGGTTCTTTTAGGGTTTAAACAAACACAGTACTTTCTGAAAGAATAGGAAATGTTGAAAAGAGCTGCTGTTGCTCGAGGCTGCAATTAATGTTACAAGGGATGGAACTTGGAGGTACATTGTGATCATTTAGTCTTTGTAATGTTGTCTCTTTCTCTCTCTCCCGCTCTAATGCAGTGTTTTGGTAAAGCGTTCGGCCTTAAAGTAAGATAATAATTACGGACTAAATTTCTCGAGAAAAGAAATCGAAGTAAAATCAGATAGTGATAAGCGATTTAGAGTATAATATAAGTTATGGGTTTTGTCGATGCATTTTTTGATTCTGTGATTGATCCGCGCAAGATACGGCAAACAAATGTGTGTTATCGTCGTTCTCAAGTGTAACGAAAACGAATGTACCTAAATTATAAGAAAAAGAGATGGTATAATGACCTCTTAAATCACCCCACTGTCTTCCTTTGCTAATCATTGACTCGATGGAGCTGACTTTATCTTGGTTACCTAATATACATACTTGGGAGTTAGTACTCTGTATTGATTCTTGGAGATAGCACAAGACGTTTGATTTTTAGATTAAACTTAAGACGGTTTTTGTGTCCTTATCTGCTGTTTATAACTCGGTTTGCATAATAAGAAAGAGTATGTGAGCTTCATTGTTATTGCTTGTGAGATGGTGTTTTATATAGCTAATCGGATGGAAGATGTGCAATTGTGTTTTATATCTCAAAACCAAAATGAACCATCTTCTTAACAAGCTATTTAACGCCAAAAACAACATCTTCCAAGAACTTAACCATTGAGTTCAATTTAATGTTTTCTCCGCCCTCCTTTTCGTAAACAAAACTTTAGCTGCAATCACTTGTTGTTTTTCTTTTTTTTTTCTTCAAGAAAGCTAGTTTCGTGACTGTTTGTGTAGACCCAAAACGGTCTCTGTTTTTTCTCAAGTCTTGCTTCGCCCCTTTGAGGTCATTTACTGTTTAATATCTCAATCTTGCTGGTCGTTAGTCGAACACTCAATTGCTTTATGTCTGCCGTGATAACAGTAAAACTTTCCAGAGCCTGTTCACCCTAGACTATGCATTCTTTAGGGCATTATTATTTTCACTTGCAGAAATGAATTTAAGCAGGTCTATGCCTCTCTGACACGGAACACTGGTAACCCAAAACCAGCGTACTCTCCAAATGCATCACCTACACCATACTTTCCCGACTTAGTTTACACTTTTGTCGTCTTTGCGCCTCCTTAGGATTTTCGTTAATATTCTTTATTCGCGAATTGCGCATTTTTGGGTTTTGAAAAAATTACGAACTTTTCAGAATTAAGATAAGAAATCTGTAAAAAAGACTTCACTAAGTTATTCATTTTGTCAAGGTGTTCTTTTCCAATTAGTTTTTAAAATATGTTTTACTGCAAAACCTTCAGTAGAAGATGGTACATTTATCGGTTATCTCTATTTTTTGGTGATAACAGTGAATGAATCTCATCTGCTTTCTTGATTAATAAAGAGGATATATTTAGACAATTAATGAAGTCGTAATGTATGGATTTGCCTCCAGCAGTATAGTTGTCATGTTGAATGCTTCGTAATAAGCCTAGTTTCTTCAATCTATTTTTGTCTTTTCGTTTTCCATACATATAACTGAGTCAAATTGCATTGGTCGTCTTGTTGAGTTTTCTTAATTGCCGTAGTCAGCTTTCCAGCTTTAGTTGTTGTTTTTTAGTCAAATACAATACTGCTAATGATTCCATTGAAAAACTTTATAATTATTTTACGTTATTACTTATTTATTTTCTCGTTTCAAATGAACTCCTTTTGTTTGGATCACTTGTATTCCTTTTATTTGCTCTTCTTTCTTTTTTCCCATTCAAACAGCTCAACACTTAAATACTTCTTCTGTAAATCGTTTAGCTTTCCAAATGATTCTGGAATACCTTACTAATACTTGTATGCTGAGTCGAGTAACCTCCGTTTGGAGTCAAAACAGAATCGAAATAATAAGCAAAACTTCCAGAGTTCTTGGGGCTTGTCATTTGAATCTAGAAATGAGTTGCACTAGTTTGATTTGCAGCTGTAAACCCAGAAGTAGGCTTACTTATTTGCTGAGTCTCCCCAATATTAAGACATTAACTATAATCCATTCAGTTTTCTTAGGTTTAAACTTTAAAGCCTTAAGACTTGATGACTGTCTTTTATTTTTGCTTTTGAGCATAAAGTGAAACATTTATATTCTTTGTTTTCTTTTGCTCTCCACTTCCATATAGTCGAGAGTCAAACAAATCCTCTTATACAACTCGTAGGGACAAGTTCTTCAATTTTGAGCCTCATTAAAGAGCTAAAAGTCAAGGAAGTGGCACTTTTAAATCTTCATTTAGACCAATTCCTTCTTAATAGCAAAATCTAAGACCAAGAGCAGCAATTTCTTTAATCGTTTGTTTTGGTGGCGCATAATTTTTTCTTATTATGACATTTAGTTTTTTTTTCCAGAAACAACATCAATTGATATGCAAACTCACTTTTCAACCAATGCGAGAAGGTGTGTTTTCTGTAGTTTCTAGTATGTTAATAGATTACATAGAAAAATAAAAGCAAGGCAAACTAAGCGACGTTTCCCCTCATAGTCTTAAAGCGCTTACATAAAGACTGACTTGATTAACTGGCTTCCATGTCAATTGTGAAAGTTATTGACATTTTGTTTTTCTTTCTACACCAACAACTCTTTCCACTTGATTTGTGTTGTTAAGAGCGCTTGCTTTTTGATTCAAAAAGATTCTAAACCACCCTCCTCTTCCTTCCCCCCAAAACGAGATAAACGAAACGAAAGTCGAGGTTTTGTAAACTTCAGTTTAATGTGTTTGACTAAATGAATATTGAACGAATAATAGGACAATCAACTTTGATTTGAACTTCTTCAGGACTTTTTGGCAACGACGGTAATCCTTTAAGGAGTTAAGCAAACACGAGCTAACTTCCTTTATTTAGTTCCGTGCCGTCTTGAGTTTACAAATACTTTAATACTGCATATTGATAAGACAGTCTGGTCGGTCGGGATGCATATATCAGTGGCTGGATGTTGGATATATCTGTGTGTTGATCAATAAAATTGTTGTTTTCTATCATTGTGTCCTTCATTCTGCACCACATAAGGCTTGGACCAGTTTGAATGGCGTTTGACCTGTACCTTTCTTGATTATAGTATTAGTGGGTATTAAAAAGAGTCTTAAGATAAGCACTACTTAGTGCTTTACAAATCCTTTTCCCTGGAACTGAATTCGAAAAACTGTTAATGGAATGCCTTCTGTATTCATATCAGATGGTTTACTTCCCTGGGTTATGGGTATTTTTTGACTGTCATATGTATTTTTCGTCTATACCACTGATCTTCTTGACAAATCATCTCTTTACCAAGTTCTTATTGTCATTGCTTTTAACAATCATCTGACAAGCTTCCATTAAGACGAATTTTCTCTTTCGATTGCAGTAATTTTTCCCATTTCCTAAGCTCACATAATATTAAAGATATCTCTTCCTTACAGGCATCAACGAATTGAATATTAGTCCAATGACTAGGGCGATATACCTCGAATTTCTTATTGTATTTGACGATACTCTGGGTCAGTCAAGACAGTCGTGATTTAAGTTAACACAATGTGTCGTAACTATAAAGTTTCTTAAAGTAATCTGGAAGATAAGACCAAAATGTGGTTAATGAAATCCCTTAAGAAGTCTTGGAAACGTCTTCTTGATGTTTCGATTTAGTTAATCACTTGACTGGGAATATCCAACATTATCCTTTACCTACTATACCAAACCTCATGGCATAACTGGCTAGCTTCGTAAATCAATTGATTTATTGGGTGTGTTGGGTTTGGTGAAGATAGGGGAAGGGAGAACCTAAAGAAAAACTATTGTATCAATAGAAAACAAACTCAAATCCGAGACCGCATGAGAAGTTTTCAGGTGCACTACGACTACACTACCCTTGAGTCCCAGAGATCTGGTTTGAAATAAGGTATTATTTAGAGCCTGTCTGTTAGAGATTGTAGCAATAATTTGATTAACTTGTTGTTTCAACCCTATTGAATATATAACTGATTCCATGTGTTGCTGCACTTTCAAGCTTCGAGTAAAACAAATCCTCAGCAAAAGAGCCCCCTTTGAAGGGTACGTCAGATACAGGCCATGGATTATGTATTTTTTTTTCGGCCAAGACTCGTTTTAATCAGCAATTTTTTACCCTCACTGGCTTTGAGTATCTAGAATTTTACCCTTCTTTGTTTAAAATCAATACTTCAGAATTTCAAGTGCAAAATTTACACACTAAACATAAATATTTTTGTTGCTATTGAATTTTTTTAGTAGTTTTTATTTTCAAATTTCACTGTTATTTTCTTGGGTCAGTCTTCGTAAGTTCATGATATAAAAAGGATTTCGGGCCAAGATTGAAGTAGGAGTTAAGATATCCACCTACAGTCATTACCCTACAAGATTTTACTTCCTCTTTCTGTGTTTTTTTTTTTTAAAGTGTGATTTATATTTAGCAAATATCCTCCAAGATCCTCCACAGAAGTTCTTTATTAACTGCTAATCAGACATCTTGAGTCTGTATTGATTTTCTAAACATTAAAAAACAGATTTTTCGAGCGGCTCTTTCAGTGTCATGTCTATAAAAACCATCACAGGATTTCCCAAATATCCTTTCTTCTCGAAAGACGTCCCGCAAGGTACTAGACAAGCATCGCTTTAAAGAGCTTGCTTTTTAACGATAGTGCAGAACCCGAGTCCTTTAAACTAAATCTCCATGTGCTCAATATGGTAAAATCAATTTGAAGGTCCTTAAGCATTGTTCAAAGCAGTTATAATCAACCTTTCTGCACTCTAAGAGTTTGTTGAAGTGATGTTTGAAAAGAATTTGCTTGACGTCAAGATATTAGGGTGAGAGCTTTCAATGGCTTCCACTGTGCATTCGATTAAAACTGAAGTCCCTCCACTAGAACCGCCAAAAGAGTTTCAAGAAAAATCCGCCTACTCCCATTGTAACATACGCTCACTTGAACGACTTCTTCTTGATTTTATATTTAAATCTAAAAAATACTATCAAACTATTTTCTATAATCCTCGCGATGGATATGTTCCGTTTTGCTCGATATGAGAGAACCGATTTGTTAAGACATTTTATTCGACCATATGCACACGGAAGTATTCACTATTTGTAGTTACTGGGGGTAGGTTTATCCTCATATATATATAGAATCACAGCGGAGTAACGACTGGACGGTGGAGCCAGACGATAGATTGTTGCAATTAGCGCAGTCTCTTTGAGGCCCAACTAGGACAAGACTCTATTAGCTTGAGTATTTGCATTCATGGAAGGCACCTACTCAATGGGATCACTATTATATCTTTTGATACCTTCTTTTCATGCAGGAATCAAGGCTGTTTTTGCTAGGGGTGGGCTGGTATCTGGGTAGTCCAGTGCTTCGAGAACCATTAGTTAGTTTGCCTTGAGTTTGACTCAAGTATGGAACAATTATCAGCAATGATTAATGTTATCCCCAATAGATTGATAGGCATTAATGCCTCCAAAGCTTAGAGGACTTCCCATCGGCGAATACATTATGAGAGCTGGGTCAAGAAGAACGATGGAAATCTTAAACAATCAATAGCTTCCCTTACTCAGTCTGCTATATTATTAGCCTTAGACATGCCCAGAATACTAGAGTTTTTCGTTTACCAATCGTTCTAAAAGCACAGCTAACCTTGACTTTACCGAGATGTTATCGGTGCTCTTGATGGACCCCCTTCATGGGGTACTTTATCTTCTTTTAATGTTGTTCGGGAGTGATATTCAAGTTGGCCTCCTACAGCAGTTACCATATTTTCGTGTCTAGTGTCCCAAGAATTCACCGAATCACTCGGCGTCAGTGATAATATAATTCGCTCTGATCATGATAATTCAAAAGTGCATCCAAAATAAATCGAAAATAAAGTTGAAAAGCATAGAAATCAAAGAAACAATTGAATTCTTTGTTCTTGTTCAAAGGAAGTTTGTGACTATAAAATATAAATGAAACATCGTTAGAAAAGTGCCTAATTGAGGTGTTTTGTTATATGTTTTGAAAGGGAAGACCGTTGTCTCCAAGTCTAAAATGAACAATAGTCCTGCTTTGTTTCATCTATGACAGAATTCTAAATTAGGGTGATTTCATATAATCTTTTGATTTATTGAAGGATTTAGAGAAATATTTCCACCGAGAGAATGTATGGTACGTTTGAGCATACAGCTGGTAGTCGTTGGCCTGGGGCTCCAGAAGGAAAATAGTCCTCTTCCCATTCGATTGTCATAGTATTTTCCTTTCCCTCTAAGAAAAATGTGTGAATTTGCCGAGCAGATATGAATGAATGTTTTCTTGAGGTGTACACAATAACGAAGGGTTTTTTATTGTAACACATTGGTCTTATTAATGATTCGTTCTTGCTTTTGTTTTTCGTAATGATTCGTGTTGCTAAATCATAAATATACCATTTACATACTTAACTACCCTTATACAACAAATCTTTCTGTTTTTATCTTTGACTAGAGTTCTTAGTTTGGGTTTTTTGTATCTGACAATACGCGTTTTTATGATGCAAATGAAGCTTTTAGACTTCCTAACTCACGAAATCCATCGGATGTTCGAAAGCTCAATCTTGTTCTTAACAGCCTTTTTTCTCTTTTACAAATGCATCTTAAACCACTCCACGCGTGGATCAATTTTCACAGCACATTCATAAACGAATAAGCATTAACTATATCCAAACTGATATCCGTGTCTTACTGATTACAGTCTTCAAAGGCAAGATTCGATCCGTCGAGAAATAGAGAAAAAATGAACCTTAATCCGGAAACGTAATCCGGAGAAATAGACTTCCTTTTCTATTTCTCTTCTTTGGTAGGCATATCAAGTTTGGTCATTTCCCTTGTGGTTTGTTGTCTTAAAGAAACCTTACTCCATGTAGTCAGGATATCTGATGAGATAAAATACCCACCGAAAAGTGCTTAACAAACTATAGCTTCATCGTTTCATTTTCTTGCCATTATAATGAAGACAAAATAGACTTTGAGTAAACAATCGGATGACTTTGGGACTTTGCAATATCAGGGCTTCAGACCTTTGGGAAATGGCTCAATTTCCCATCAAAAACACCTGAACTTTCTTAGGGGATGTGCTTTCAGTTTGGATATCGATATCGCCGTAGTTATGGCGGGAACAATGTATTTGGAAATCGCTGGCTTCTTTTCTCGGATTAGATACTATAGATGTTAAAAAATTAGTGTAGATGTATCTATGGTTTGTCGATTATTGCACTCGTTTGTTACAGCGCTACCTTCTGTGTTATTCAAAATTTTCCATAATCTTAGGGTCCTAAGATATCTAGACACGGCATCTGTTGTTTCGATACCCAAGCGTACCCAAACATGGGCAGCATTTTACCCCGATAAAAATGCTAAACTTGAATAGAATCCCCAAACTTGTTCACCTCGAGACTTTTCTATTGTTCTCAAACCCTATTAATCAGAATTTTTTAATATTTTAATCCGCTAGCCAGCAAATGGTTGTCGTATTATGATTTCAAGAAATGAGTTAAAACAGGTCCGTCTGCATCATTTGCGATGGCGTTCCCGTTCACTGAGCTCTGCGCTCTTCTACATTGACACTTCATTGATTTCCTATGAAGTTAACGATGTCGTTAGCTCATCACGTTTGTCAGTTTTAACTGAACTTAACCCGTGCACTCCTGTCTTATGAAAGTAATACAATTTTTTGTAAAAATGTGACGAGCGAACGTGCAGGTAGAAATACCTTGAATGTTTATTCGACCTCACCTGTCAAGTAATCGATAGGACAAGATTCTAGCCTTCACTTCGAGCATGGAGGTGGTAAGGAGTGTGCAGCATACACCAAAATAAAGTCTGTTTCGTGACTCGTGACTCAAGTGGATGAATAATACCTGTAAAGAACCAGTCTTGGGTCATTCAAACGTACATCCTTCTTGACGCCGGTATACCTGAGATTTTTACCACTCCTTTGCGCATTGTCGGCTTTCATCCAACAACACTAGATGTCCGTCAGGTTGGGGCAGTAAATACTCGCCTTTATCGCTAAAAAGTAACCAAACAGAAGCCTATTTTAACCTATTCTTTCATTCAAATAAACCCTATCTCAGTGTGAACCGGACCTTCGAATATATGTCAAAGCGCTCAGTGTCGAGAAGGGCGCGCAAAAATAACTTGTTGCGTTCTTAACACTGACATCTCTCTCAAGTAAAATAACCCAACAGCCTCTAAGTACACTCTTGCCCTCTACTTCTTCCTAAGTATGTTCCTGAAAGGACTCCTTGTGTAATTTGGTTACACAAAGTTTTTTTTAAGAGGACTTGGGACTTGTCCTAACGTCTCTAATAAACAGAAACTCGGGCTCAAGTATTGAGGTTGAAACACTAAATAACTTTATCAAAGAATATTATGTATGACTTAAGCTTTTCGGCGAAAATCCAACTTCATTACCCCTACCCCCAACAATCTTTTATATCATCATGTTCTTTAATCTCTTATCTTCTATTTTACTTTGAAAAAGACAGTAGAAACGACATCAGAATCTATCTCCTCGACCACCTCTTGCCCCGGTACTTCTTCTGAGGTAGCTCCAGAATAACTGCTCTTTGGTTTAGTTCCTAACTAACTGGTCAAAGACAATTCATCTCTGAATATACTGCTGTAGGAAATAGAATTTGTGAGTCTTGGGTGAACAAGAGGAATTTTTCTTAGCAGTACTGATTTTCGTTTTGGTTTTTTGTCAGATGTTACTCGCGATTCACTTTATCCCTTTCAAGCCTGCAGGCTTGCAAGGGCGGATTACTTTGTAACGTAAGTTTTTATTTATTCAATTTGTCGTGATTAATCTGCTAATTATAAAAGACGATTTTTTAAAACCTCTCTAGGGAAAAATTGTTTTAATCATTGTTAGTTCTCTGTAGTTTGTGAAAATTTAGAATAATTTCTGATCATAAGAGGACTTGACAGCCATAATCCCTAAAAACCACACTCCCTAATCGGGATTAGACGGCGGGAAAATTGACTCTGTGACAACTGTAAGAAGGATTTAGGTTAGAATCAATGCTTCGGAAAATTGGAAAATAGATGATGGTTTATTTACCAGGAGACAATGTGGGAGGCTTTTCACGAGGCTGATCAAACCTGTCTCTTTATATTAAACATTGGGAAAATATCAGTCGCTTGTTAAATAGATAAAGAAGTTAAATAGCACACATTCTATCTTTTGAAATAGGAAATTACTCTGGAAGATTATGGATCTCTTCCTTTGCCGGGAAAGATAAATGTCTAATAGTGATCAAGATCCAAGCAACGTCGTTTATGGAAGCCTGATCGGTGACTTTAAAGATTATCATTGTGAATTCCAGAAGTGATCATTATAGGGAAAACTATGATCGTGATATCACTGAAAAAGGGTTGAGTTGACTTTGGTTGTGAAGTTTCCTAATGCTAAGAACTACAGGCCACTTGATTTCTATAACGACTGTATGTAGTGCTGACAATGCATGCTAGACAGTTTGGTGAGTTTTCTGCCTGTGAGTATATGAATGACTTTTGGAGTAAGTAGTTGAGTGGGTTGCTGAGAGCCAAACTCACGGGCAAGAACTTAATGTATAAGTAGTTGAGTTGGCAAAATGTCTTTGAAAACGGCCTGGGAAAATAAATGAGCTGTCTTATTAGACTAATGGCCAAAGCCATGTTTACAGGCAGGCCCATATATATAATGTGAGTCTTTGTTCGTTTGATCCTTCCTGATTCTAAATGATCACTTATCATTTACTTCTATCGCGCAAAAACCCCTGACAAGCCAGATATTAAATTATTACAAAGCCACTTTAAACTGTGTTGACCAAAGCTTTTAAGACTAAGTAAAAAACAATGTATGTAGCAAAATGTTTCTTTAGTTTTGCTTGAGGGAACGTTTTGCGGTTTGGTTAAGTGATAAGGCGTGGAATTTCTAATTAAACGTTAAAAACAACTTCTTTTACACTAAATCCTTTGAGTGCATGGATCTACAAAAACGAACCAAGAATCGTATACGGTAGAATCAGTAAATAAGCCATTTTTTATTGAGCCTTGACTTAAAAAAGAATCTGATTTGAATGAAAAGTTTTTCAAAAGAACATTTATGGCTTGAAAAGCGCATTCAAGTAGTTGCGAGGTAAATACTAAAAGCAAACCTGTACTCTTCAAAACATTTTTTGTTCTCCAAAGAGCCGGCTTGTCTTTTAAAACGCTAAAAGCTACTATGAAGTACAATTTATTATACGAAATGGTATATGCCTTGAAGGATGGTCTTGACATTCACAATCAAATGATACAAACACACCTCTTTTCCCAAACTACAAATTGATAAATGGCTCGTTGGAAATGGTTGCAAGACGTGATCGAGATTGATCTGTTTCTGCTTGAATCACAGGGACACCTGGGGCTAGCTAGAATCTGGGTGGATTTGATTGAGGACACAGCAGATTCCATGTTTTTGCTGGAGTACTCTAATTCGTTCATTTGTAAAGGCTTTTTAAGTAGCCTATTCATGAATGAGTGATATATTAAATTGCTACCGTGTATGAACTTGAACAACAA
>JAABNW020000014.1:0-22670 GCA_015164035.2 Radianthus crispa
ATTGCAGTCCGATCGTAGAAAGTGGTCAGGACTGTCGAAAAACTGACCCCTGTAACTTGCTTTGGGCTTCCTGTGTATAAAGATACGTATTTTGGGTTTCCTGTGTGCAGGGTTACGCATGGACACTCATCGACTCGACTGCCTCTAGAGGCAGTAGCCAAAAAAAGTTGACATTTACTAATACAAAAAGCTACTACAATTGCTTCTACTACTACTACTCTGTTTACTACTCAGAGGTCCATTTTTATTTGATGTGCACCCTCCCGATAAATTTTCCTGTTACGGCCCTGCGTACCAGTCATGAGCCAAACCTATTTACATCAAAGAAGACCGCTTGATTATCCATTGTATTCAATGAGTTCGGCTCATGACTGGTACGGGTATAAACTAGGCCTAAGAGAATGATACTTCAAAAAATTCGAATCGACTTCTAGCTGTACTGTATTTTACTGTGACCGACCATAAAGGCTAAACAAGCATTATACTCCCTTCCTATTGTTCATTATTGCTTGCGCAGGCAAATAATATTTATTATCAGACACAAATGACGTGATTTCGGCCCATATAGTTGCCCGTTATGTCATCGCGCAAGAAATGTAAAATGTCTTTTTAGCACTGTGCCATACTAATTATGAAGACAACACTAGCACAGCAAAGAAAATGATAAATAAAGCCTATCATAAATAGGTCTTTGATATGTAGACTGCTCGTCTTCATGTTAAGTAATATCAGATGGGTTTGAAACCTAACAGCACTTAAAATGCTCTGATTTTCTTTCTCGTGTTTGTATTGGTGTTACAAATGACTCCAAAATGTGATTTTGTCGATTCGAAAGATTTTTACTGGTGACTATTCCATTCGTATAGTTCAGGAAAAGCTTGTCAAAGAACACTGATTTTGCGAACCTAAGAGGGACCGTTCTAAAAATCACCATTGATGAGTGAGACCTCTTTAAATATTATTATTTATTTATTATAAAAACTTAGATCCAAAATATGTTTTAAAACGCTGGTCAAAGAACACTAGTTTTGCGAGACCTTTATAAAAAAATGAAGAGCTTGACATAAAAGGGAATTCGTCTTAGTTGCGTCGCCAAAACATCCTGCGAATAAATGTTTCTATCATAGTTGATTTCAGATCATTTCTTATTGAAAAATGTATATTTACTATGTAGTCACTGAAAAGCTTGATAAAACGCTAAAGTGTCTGCTCAGCTTGTCAGAAAATGCCTTGTTCTATTTAAGAACTGCTATGCCTCCCTCGCAGACGTTTTAGCGGGTCGGTCAGATGCCTCCCCTCTCCACTATCGGACCGACCCGAAAAAAAATCTGCGAAGGTATCAGGATACAAAAAGCACTGTTTGCGCAAGGTAAAGAACTGATGTGGTATCAAATAAAGGTCAGAATTGACCGAGTCATTGGTGTAGATCAGTTGGTGTATTTATCTTAAAAGCTTGTTTCCTCATAGCATAATGCGTTATGTTAAAGTATATATGTGCGCATTCCAGTATCAAACTGAATTTTCTCGGTTATGCTCGTTATTTATGATACGGGTATTGTCCGTGATGCGCACATTTGTAGGGCATGGTGTGTGTTGCGTCATACGGTAATCGCACAAGCTATGCTGTTGTGCGTGTTATCTGTGATACGCCATATCTGATGTCAATGTATACTTCATTATCTAGGACGTGGTGGTGAGTTAGTCGGAGCGTGGTCAAGCTTAATTGTTTCTGCTTTATGTGTTATACACGATGTCCCAATGCATTGTCTTAAGCCTGGTTCACACTAGCGTCCTAATCATAATCTTTTGCATCATACGTAGACTCAATTTCACATTTATCACCCTGGTGTGAAAGAAGACAAGTGCTGCTAATGAGCAGTACGCTACTGAATCTACGTATGTTGCTTATGATTACGATTATGGCGCCCGTGTGAACCAGGGCTTAAGCCTTGATCACACTAGCGTCGTAATTCCAATCGTAATCGTAGTCTCAATCGTAATCAGCGTTTAAAACCCAGTGTGAATAAAAAATCGTAGTCTTAAGCGCCATCGTAGGGTGTATCGTAAGAGCGTAATGAATGTAAGCAAGATCAGAGAGGTTTGTTTTCTTACGACTACGATTACGATTACGATGCTTGCAAGGCTAGTGTGAACAAGGCTTTATTACTGTGCACCATCTCGTGATTCTGAATTTGTAAAGAGAGTGTTCCGCGAGAATATACAAGTTCACCGACAGGGCGGAAAAACGACGGGGCCGCTATTTTTATGATTTGAAAATTTAACTTGCAGCAAAAATCCAATTCTTTAAGCATTTCATTTGTGTCTCTATTGCTCCTAACTTTTGACAAAATTCAGTCAAATAAAAATAAAGCTACTTGGAAATATTCACAAAAATGTCTGATTTGTTGCTGATCAAAATATCACCTCCCCCAAAGTAGTTTATTTCTCAAAAAAACGCATTCATTAAATTTTGGTCGCATTTGATATTTTGTTCTTTAGCCCCCAAAGAGCATATTTACGAAATATCAAGCTTATATATGCAGAGATGTGCTTATATCGAGTGGCAAAAATATTTTTTTTCCGCCCCGTCTGACGAACCTAATGTGTGACTTGTAATGCCTGAAAGGTGATAGTCCTTATAATTCATGAATCACGCATTACCTTCATGTTTGTACAAGCATCAAAAAAGCAGCCTGATGTGTGGAACGCTTTGCGTGATCCGGGAATCATAATGCGGGATGGATGGAACATAATGCGTGCAACGTTATGCCTTATGCGTGAATGGTACTGGGTGATGCGTAAATTATAATGTGTGATACGTGAAAAGCGTGATGCGTGAAGGCTAATGCCTGATGACGAATGAAAATGCTTGAAGCCAGAAATGTAGTGAGTGATGCGTGAATGGTAATGTGGGAAACTTAATTCGTGATGCGTGAATGATAATGCGCAATGCCTGAATTGTAATGCGCGATGCCTGAATTGTAATGCGTGATGCGTGAAACGCAATGACTGATGCCGAATGATAATGCGTGATGCGTGAATTAATCGTTATGCGTGATGTTAAGGGAATGTGTGCTTTGTCTGAGATGCTCTAAGTATGATGTGACAAATACGAAATGATGTAAGAAAAGTGACGCTCGACATGTGATGCATCAAGTATGCGTGAAATGTGGTGCGTGATACACGCGTGTCGCATTATGCGTTGAGAATGATGCCTATGATGTTTTGTGCTCAATATACGTGTAAGCCATGGCAAATGGACTATTCGTGACGTGTGGCATGTCATCAACAACCATGATCATCAACATGTTTAGGCAATTCGCTCATATCATGCGGGGCCGTAATAGCCACAATTCTCCGATATCAAAACAAGTGGGGTTCTGGAACCGAGTTGAGACCGCAAAAGCGCTTGGTCTAGCGTGGAGGGACAGAATATAAATAATTTTTATAATCTTTCGGAATACGGTAGTAATGCGGGTTTGGAGGTTTTCGGAAGTTGTTCTGGCATCCAGGAACATAACAGCCGTAGAGATGAGGCATAGTTTTACAGCTTTCCTTTTAACTCTCCCTGACCAATTGCCTTTGCGGTCTCAACTCGGTACCAGCACCCCACTCGTTTTGAAATCGGAAAATGGGTTTTGAATCCCTTGAGTTCCCCTCCCCTCACTTTGAGGGCTTCTCAGAACGTTTAAAACGAAGATCTTTTGCACTCATGATTATCAAATTGACAGCAGATTTTTGGGTCTGTCATCTTGTTGATAAATTGCTTGGATCCTCATACTACCTCGACATTGTGATGGGAAATTTATCGTTAGTAATAGGACAGACACAGAAATCTGCTGTCAATTTGTTTTTTACAATAACAAACCAGAAGAGTAAAAAGTATTGTCTTCAAAACAACCAATGGAAATAGCGCGCACGCGATGAATGACGAAATTTGTCAATAAACAAATGAATAATTAATAAACCAATCAGCGCTCGACAGATCCGTAAGTTATCGTAAAATACAGAATGCATGACTAATATCTGTGTATAGTCTGGTAGACAACATGTGATATGAAGCATGACTTGGACCTAACACATGATTTCTCATTCAGTCAAGATGCTGGCTACTTGATCGAAATTACCACCGCTGCGTAACTGCGGTTTGTCAATTCGTATTTGCGGTTCACTAAGAATATCAGCAAAAGCTGCTTAACTGTAATCATAACGGTCTAAAAGCATTTCTTATCGTCTGGGGTATAAACTCATATATTCAGTCTGGCCGGTTTTTTATTTATTTATTTATTTATTTTTTTATTTTTTACTTCAACATTCCATTCCTTCGCATTTTTTCGTAAAATAATGTCTCTTTTTGCATATATATTTTTTTCATTTTAGACATTGTGTCGTTCTCTAGAGTATGGCTTCTTTGTTAAACGGTTACGCGCGAGAAGACATGTGACTAAGGCCTGGTTCACACGAGCGTCATAATCATAAGCAACATACGCAGACTCAGTAGTGTACTGCTCATTAGCAGCAATTGTCTTCTTTCACACCTAAGTGATAAATGCGTTACTGAGTCTGCGTATGGTGCTTATGATTATGATTATGACGCTCGTGTGAACCAGGCCTAAGGATACAAATTGAAGGATCTTATTTTCAAGAGAAAGACACGTGGGAGGCGGAGATGGGAAAAAGTGCGCCCTATTTCTTTATCATTTGCAGTGCAAAAAATCACAGGCAACCTAACTGACAAATGTTTTTGACACAGGTAGCCCAAATAATACACAATTTGAAGAACACAGGCAACCCAAAATCATGCCAAAATATGATCAAGCCCACGACACAGGTAACCCAACTCATTTAAAACATAGTTAATTGAAAAATTCGCCTTTGCCTAGTTAAGAAAAAGCTCGGTTTAGTGAACATTTCAGTGCATTGTAGGAATCATTTGGGGATATACGTATTATTATTTTTTTTTACGTATTTTTCATCTACGTTTCTTCTCAACCTTGGAGTAGCTTAAACTAGTCCCATAGGGACGCCATCGTGATGTTGTTGGTTATGGCAGTCGTGTTAGCTGACAAGAAGGCTGATCAAATCAAGATAGTTTAACAGGTACCTTGGGGAAAGTCGTTTCTAGCAGCCGTCACGTGAACATTCCAGCCGGCGACCAACAAAAACACAGGTATCCCAGTAAAAAGTTTTTTTCATTGACTGAAGCCTACGTACTTTCGTCTTCTAGTTCCTTCTCTTAGATCAAACAAAACAAAACAAAGTAAAAAGAAAAGAAAAAGCGGCGGTGAAAATCGCTTGCAGTATTATAAGTCATCTCGCTGTAGGGCGAAAAAGAACCATCATTTATTCATTATCATCACTTTCATTTCCCAAGCGAATGATAAATGTATCTTCCGTAGTAATACGAGCGGAAGACATTAGATATTTCACATTTCAGCAAGGTGATCAAAATCGCCTGATTATGAACCAATTTGAATTCAATGTCTAGCTTCGACTGCCATGCTCACCGACACAATAATGTTTGATAGATTTATCTTTCGGCGGTTTAAAGCAAAAAAGGAGGCAAAACCATAGACAAGAATAAATATGAAGGCAATTTAAAGCTTCAGAATTATGTGTGTGCCTATTTTCGCCATATGCTTTTGTGAAAATTGCCTTTTCACGAGTTTTAAATGAGTGTTGAGCAAACGCCAAGCAAGTCGGGCCACTTTGTAGCCCGCGACCGAAACCTCCAGAAAATAAAGCAGTTTTATGTGCAATATTTGGATATTACTGGTAACATTTCGATATAATGTCGAACACAACAACGTGTTTCCAATATTGGGCTGTTATGTTTGTTAGCTGTTGTTGGCCCGGCATGGAGTGATGCCATCGCACCCGTTAGGGGCCTCCTCTCGACTATTATCAGATCACCACCACGCATCAGCAACATCTGTAACAGCATCGTCTTGGATATTTCCGTTACAATTCCTAATGAATTGATAAAATGCCTATTGTTTGGCTGATAGAATGTTTCTAACATTAGTATTCAGGAGCTTTGAAGGGCGTTTTAACGTGTCTGTCTTATGTGGTAAGCTTCCATTTGATCTTTTCCTGCCCGACCAAAAGCGCAAAAAAGAACAGCAAAAAAGTGGTATAATCGTCACCCAATTAACCTAATACATTTAGATTAACAAGAAGAAAAGGACATATCCTTAAAGAAGCAGAATTATTGATAAAGATCAGTTCATCCGTTGAAACCACACGAACGCAGAAATATATACTAAGAGCCTAAGGCTTTAGAGATGGTTTTCTTTGGCGAATAGCTTAGATCTAACGATTAGTATTGATCTTTCTTTGAAATATTCTTTTTTCAAAAACATTTAAGAAAGGATAGCCAAAAGCGCCGAGGCAAAGGGCTTTTATTTGTGCGTATTTTACCACAAATGCTATTTTCCCGCGTCTGGTGGTCTGGCAACTTGAGGTTTTGTCCAACTACTTCAAAGTATGGATGTGGACAGAACCAATTTGCTCAATGTGTGTCAAGTTAATGACTTGAATTTATTCTCGTGCGTAATTAGAAATTCATAAAGATCTAAATTGTCCGGATAACTTGTAAATACCCCGCGGTTCTGATAAATTTCTCAAAGAAAAGCAAATTCAGCTGGTCAAGTTTATGATAAATTTAGCTAAATGTCATCTAGCTAGCCTCGTATCCATAATTTATTGATCGCTAGTTTCTTCTAATCCTCTGTCATTTTGTCTACTACTTTTTTTACAGTATGTAGTGAGATTGTTTCACTTTGAAGGATTATTTTCAGGACGTATCTAAGTAAATCAATCCAAACAAATAGCACGAATAAAAGAGCGAGCACTGTTTACAATGACCATTTTTGTTAAAAAAAATCTATTACCAAGTGTCAAAAGCTCCCGTCGTTTCCGCCCCAATTTACTTTGCTCATTGATTTAGATTTAATAAGAATAGGCTTATGAATGACGAATTTTATTTAGAACTCCTGCAACAATCTAACCTATCATCCGGCTTAGTCTCCAATAGGCCCAAACACACTCATTAAGACAACAGTAATATTTCTTTGCTACTTTAGCAGATAATAAAAACGAGTAACCAACGCGTTTCCTGGATTGTATATTACACAACTAGTTTAGGATTACAAAACCCGCTTTTCAAAATACCCCTAAGGAAGTGATACAACATCAAGGCAATGTGAGCTGTCAACAAAAAGCCTTCAAAACTCCATCTAGTCGAGTTTTAATCACATTCTCGTGACGAACACCTGCGCTAGCGTGTCCAGTAGCCTGACTGCTATTCTTCTTAGTATTTGACAGCGAGCTTGACGACTTCATGGAGTTTGTTTGGTTTGAGCAGCCCTAATGCATCGTGAAGTTTACCGACGGCTAAGAAGATATATCAGACCTCTCCCATCCATTAATTTTTATGGAAAAAAAGAGCCAAGGCAGTTTAGAGACCAAGGCTGGCAAATTTTAATTCTCAAGTCATTACCACTTGAAAGTGATTTATTACTACGTGCGATTCACGTTCAAAGCGTACTTTAATAGTTCCGAAGGTTCTGTTCAACTCCAATTTTTTTCAGACCACTTTTTCCCAAAAAAAATCTTCAACATGATCTAAAATTGAGAATGTATTTTTAAATTTCGTTGTTGTTTTAACAAATTAATTTTTTCAATGAAAAACGAGCGAAAAATAAATGTCAAACTGTTTCCCCCAGTCTACTCTAGAAAGAAGGAAATGACTCGCAAGATCAATATCATCCAACGTTCAAACATCTTTTCTATTCTACGGAAAAATTTCAAGATATCAAAAAGATGAACGATACAATATAACATTGAAATTGAAAATTTGTGCTAATGTGGCGACAAAGTAGCTTTTTATCGACGGCCAGACATACGGCGTATAACAAGTGCTGCTGTGCGACAGTTACCAAAAAATTTGCTGTCAGTAATTTCAAACTAACCACATTGGTAACATGAGTTAATAACGACAAAATAGCACTAATTTAGCGTTGTTGTCTTCGCTTGTGCCAAGACAGGTGAAGTTCAGCATCTTTTTCTTTCCTCGCGCCGTAATTTTTATTGTTGTTTTTGCTATTATCATTATTATTCCAGTTTCAGGTTTGATTAACGTAGATACTTTTTCTTGAAGTATCTTAACTTCGAGAGTAAGTTTTAAGTATTTTTCAGTGTGTTTACTACAATTTAGGAAACAGACATTTTTGCCTTTTGAAGTCGGTTCTCAAAACACCAGAACAGTATAGATTTGAAGTTTTTCTAAGCTGATCTAGTAGTTTCTTTTATGTTTTCGGCAGCGTATTGTTAAGATGCCAAATCTCTTAATGAGATTTTCAATACATTATTATACACCATTATTGTTATTGAGTAGGAAGAAAAAAGAATAACTTAAATAATAATAATAATAATAAAAAGATCACTGGATTAAAACATCATTCATGAGAATAAGAATCGCCCAAAATAATTATGAGGAACTAAGAATGTTGATAATTTAAATGATAATTTTTATAGAATTTATATGTTGAACTGATATACAAGTTGTACAAGTGTTAAATATTTCAAGATAGACTTAGTTGAGAATTTAGACTGACTTGGTTGGCAAATGCCGGAGTTATCGACACCGCAGACCACAATAACCATTAACGAGCCCCAACCTCATGTTCTGTCTGTATTCTCGAATCAAACTTCAACATCCTAGACCGTTATATCTTTTGAGGCACAGCTTTGTGACTGAAGGCTGGTAAAAAGCGCGCGAAAACAACCAAGGACACGCGTCGCGGCCACCCAACTGATCATGATGATGAACGGTCGCGAGCTATATTTTATAGTTTTCAAAAATTTCAACAAACCACCCTGGTGTAACACTGTGTTTTAAATATGCTGTTAGTCATTAATTGAAAAAGATATTTTCCTATGGCTTTCGCGAGAAACCTTCAATTATATTTAACTATGAATTCCAAATTATCCATGTGAATAATACTGGGATGAAATGTCATTTGGACCAAGCTAAAGAACTTCGAAATGTAATTTATTATTAAAACACGAAGACAACGAGTAAACGAAGCAATATTGATCGTTTTTGAGGCACACACAATGATCACTTTCCTTTCCGGTCGCAGCCTTAGTTAAAATAAACTTGGCAATTGTTGTTTATTGAAAGGTAGAATAAAGAATTGAACTTCTGCAGTCGAAAGATAAAGTTAGGGTTACATTCATTACTAGACACTGAACTAAGAGATACCCCTTAATAGAATCGAATCATAGTAATATTTGCGTATATCGACCTAGTGCCCACTCCAATTTACACTACACAATTTAAGGCCAAAAATGTCCATCCCTATCTCTTACAATTGAGAGGAAAATGCTAATATCGTTGGAATAGGTCATTTTAGCACTATTAAGAGAAAACACAAAGGTAACAAGAGCTTGGAGATGAGCAGGTGAAATCTCGTTGAAAAATAATACGAGTCACACCAGCAAGGAGATCTCGCTAAAGTACACCTGCGGGGAGAGAATCTGAATTACACCCCATTATTATCCTTATTCATATTGATTCCTACCTTTATGATTTCCGGGGTCTATCGTGAGCAGGTACTATTTAAAGTCGACATCGTTCAGATTAAAAGAAATCGTTTTATTTTGTTATTTTGTTCTGTTTTTTTTTTAGGGAATTTTTTCCTCGTGTTCCTACCCTTAAAGAGCATTTAATTTGATTTTCCTTTAGAGGCCAGTCAAAGAAGTGTTGTTGTTCATTTAGACCTCTTACTTTCCTCCTTAATTTGTGTTTGGAAAATTAAGGTTGATTTTACGACGTATTTTGTCAAGTATCTTGTGTCATTGAATACAAGCTAGAACAAACTCTACGAAACGATATCTTATACGATTGTCACTAAGGAATTTCAACGGATGAAGATGGTATATTCTATGAATCGTGCGTCAAAGAAAACTGGAAAAATTGGCTTTCCTTTCAAAAAAAAAAACCTGTCTGTCGTCGTGTATTTGACTTTGAAATTTTATTTAGAGTTACTTTGTAAACGGTTATGAATCTATCCATTTTAAATTCAACAGAATACTGAATTAGAATGAGCAATAATTTGTAGCTCGAGGCGATTTTTGGCGGCGCAATTCTTGTCTAAATTCAAAAATGTTTAACACAGACTGGTGTACAGGTGTATTGTTTTGATGATTTGAAATGTGGATAATCCGTCGAACACTTCCATCCTTACCAGCCTGAAAGATCAACCATCGGCTTTTCACTAGTACTTCCTCTGCTATACGATCAGCCCTTAATGAAGTCGTACCATTCAGTCAACCCCATCCGAAACGGAAAAAGCCAATTCACTAGCAACAGATCATTGTTTTGAAAAATTTATAATTCTCTGACAGCGGCAATAAAAACTGTTTTGGGAAGTTATTTTAGAATCCTTAAAACCCCACAGGTGAATAAGTCACTTCCTTTCGACAACATATTCTGCGAATTTGACAAATTGAACGAGTTTTCAACACTGGTATCTCATTTTCTTCTTGATTTCTCTTCACTTCTGCTCTTAACAAGTCTTTATCTTCTCAGCGATCGTTTAGAAATTACAACGAACAACATTCTACAGAATCCGGTAGAATTCACAAACAGCGAAAACAATTTTTAACCATGAGATGAAATGTGACATTCTGTGTTTCGATCGTGTTATCAGCGATCTTTATCCCAGCTAGTAACGAAAAATGAGCAATTGCTAAAAATATATATATTAAACTGTTAAAACTAAAAACAATGTGTAAATGACAAGAAATTATTTGCCAGCGAACACAGCCTGAAGGGACTTGTAGGCCTTCTTTATAGCCCAAGCGTTTAGTAACAAAAGAACCTTAGAACAAGACTATTGGAGTTCAAAATTCAAAGTCCAAATTCAATTTTTCTCGATGATTATGTTTCTGGTTGATTACCCTTTTACTAAGAACAACAGTTAAACTTTTGCTTTTTAAAAGTTTGATATTTATTGCGTTTTACTTTTAAACAAGTTTTTATTTAGTATAAGACAAAAGGAGTCTCTCTTTTCAGAATCCCCTAAGTACTTTGTATATACAATGATTTTGCCATAAAATGACAGACTTATAAACGGGGAAAACCATAGAATTGTGTTCTGGAATACTCAGGGAAATATTAAACTGTACATATCTACAAAATGAATGGGGTTTTCGAAGGGAAAATCGATAATTTGTTGGTGTTCGCGGGCCTGAATATGAGCGCGCGCTCAATTGAAGCGTTCTCACTTTTCTCGCTCGCTGTGCGACGACTCGTCAGATTCTTGACTCAGTTTTCGTTGAGGAGCAATATCTAGACCATCTCTCGATTTCGTTTTGTCGCGTGTATGGTTTGCTAATGAGTTGGTGTTCATTCTTGGCTCTAGGAAGTAAGAAATTGGAACTGTGGTGTCCTTGCTATTGCGAAGGCTATCCACGGCAAAGGCAATATGCGACGGACTGGAGGCCGCTAAGAATGGCGACTTTGAGAACGGAGAAATCGGAGTAAAGGCAGATTTCCCGCTCCCCAAGAAAGGTTCAGGGCTACGTAAAAACTTGTAGCTCTCAGGTCTCAAAGCTCTAAAGTCTCTATAGATCTCCTCAATGAGAGGGGGTCTCGACCATGGCCCTGTGTCAGCTAAAATTGTAGGGTCGCTTTTACACTTTGCGAGAACCTCTTCTATCGCCTGAACCACGTCGTTGCCACAGGACTGAAGGATAAGTTGGAGCACGGAGACTTTAATTTTTGGGAAAATTCGCATAAGAAGTTCAATGGGAGATGAACGTCTGTGTGCGAATGGCGGGACTTGAAGAACTGGGAATGGTGGCTTGTCGGCTGGTTCACACTCCGTAAAATACCTTCTCCTCTTTTCGTTGTGTATTCCTTCAGCACTAAGCATGGCGCTGACAGTATAGTTATGCTGTGAACCCTCGGATTGAATGTCCGACGGAGATTTTCGCTTTAAAGCTGAAAGAAAAAAGAGGCGATCCACGTGTTAGTACCCTTGAACATCAGTAGGAGAACTAGTTCATAAAGGGATCCAGTTGCTTGTGTTTCAACTCTTTCCATTGTGCGGCAGTACACGCGTTATTTTTCTCCAAAAAGGATCAAAAGAAAGTGTGAAAAGCAACTTCTTTAGCCTTGCTTTTTGATTTACCGATAGGCTAAGCCATAGAAAAGCACCGCATATGATGTGAAACAGATGGAAACTGCCTGCCTCCCCAAAAAACATTATACCTCGACTTTTATCTAATCACAGGACGGACTGCGAAAATTATCCCCTAGCCAGAGGCGAATTCTTCAGTGGTTTGGCTAAATAAGATCAGACTCGCTGCTCATTTTGGGTTTCTGCTGATTAGAAGCAGAAAGTTGAGCTGGTACTTGTTCGCAAGGCATAAACGAATGAGCCAATTCGTAGATCGTTTATCTGGGCGGTGCAGACGAGAAACCAGCAATTGTTAAAAAGATACTGAGAACACAGGTGAAAAGCGGAATCTTTTTTTAGAAGATTTTTGACGTTTCTCTTTCGATGTTTCATTTGAAAGAGTTCGGCTCAGGAGATCTAACAATAAACATTTCACACCAATCTTGATGTGTTCCTTTAGTTTTGCCTGTCAAATTCATTACGCTGTTTGAAAGATTGGTACAACGTTATGCAAAACATTTTTGGTTCATGACTAAACAGCGAAGAAAAATAATGAAAGAGAAAAGGAAAAAAATTGACGATAAATTAGATCTTAATGTCGCAATAACACTTTGCTCTTGATAGGAGATTTAAAAATAGAAAAGAAAAAGGCGGTTGCGAAATTTATTTTTCGATACATATATTGCAGGTCTTAAAAATTGTCTCTTTTTAATCGCTACAATATACAGTAACAATTTGAATGTAAGGAAATTGAGTGAATGGGAGTTCCTTTTCACTAATTTGCTTGACACCCATAATATCCAACGATTGGCAAAATAAGACCAACTACGTCTGCGTTTACGTATCCTTTAGGAAATGCCCGCTTGGGAACTAATTGCTGGGCAAGTTCTGAGCGGTGTATATAGACGAAATTCAAATCAGATATTGATGCACGCTACTTGCAAATCTGCGCTTTTAGTAACAGATGGCCTATCTGAGAAAATGAAAGCTATTTGGAATTTCTGAAAAGATATCTATTGAGACGGTCAGAAATACCGCATATAAGATAAACGGCCTAATAGGGCTCGTTCAACGAAACCCAAGGGATACTGTTAAGCTGGCGTTATCTCTGATGGGTCTAGTTCGATCTCTGTTGATCTGTCATCACTGATGTCAATTTTCGATTTTTCTCGGGGTATTATGATCACACTATCAATTGGGCGAAGTCCGTGGACAAATGATTATACATAGCGGAGGAGGAATCAAATTAACTTTGAATTGGAAATCGAGTGTAATTCAAGCATAAACAAATGGACAAACTTGGTGATGGTGGCAGAAGAGGGATGCGCGATGCCGCTTCCAATACGTAGCACCGAGGTGTGGAGGACCTTGAAGATTATTAAATAAAAATAGTAATAAAAAAAAGAATGAAAGAGTAGACATGAAAGGCTTAGGGCTTACCTGGGGGTTGAGGTGCGAAGGAGTTGGCAAAAGGACGGAAGGCCGAACAAGTACAGTCCGGATGAGTCTCTTTTGAGTGTTGGTCAATGAGCGATCCATGCTGTGATTCTTGAAAAATAAAGCAATCAGTTTTAATAACCTCGTAACGTGTTGTTAGGCGCGTTCACGCGCGATCACGTTCATTTTCACTTTGAGAGTCCAACTTATCATAAAAAAGATAAAAACGCTATTTTGCGCGCTGAATCTACGGATCGCATTATAAGATTCCCTTCGGAAGTCATACAAACTTAATTAAGGGATGTTTGCTTCAGTAACTTCAACAAAGTCGATTCAAGAAAGGAAAAAACGCAACGCAAAAAGCAAATCTTCTTTCTTGTCTTATCTATGCAAATTGCAAGTACATATTACTTCTTTTCTCTCAGGATTGATTACGATACTGCGCTTTCGATCTATTTCCGCCCTTATGGCCTAATTTTTCACCAAATCGTAAAAATATATCTCCATGATTGCAATATTACAGCTGTACGGGCGTTTATGATCCATTGTGTGTCAAATATGAAAGTGAACAGTACAGCTCTCACTCGGCGATCAAAATGACCTGTCCTTTAAGCCATACTGTGCTGAATTGATTGGCCTCAATTGTATCTCAACTCATCCACAAATCATTAAAATGTAGCCAACTTGTAATTTTAACTTCTCCGCTGTAGTCCAAGTTTTTTTATTGAGGTAATAATAAAAGTATAAGATCTGTAAGACACAGCAGGCAATGGTCTATACATACCCGAAAGACTTGGAAAGGATCCAAATGAATTAGACTGAACTTCAGGCTCTGAATAGGCATCTTCAATAGGGGAAGCCATTTCTTTTTTGATTTCTATAATAAAAAAGAACATCTAAATTAAAACAAGTAGTTTCAGGGCAAGCTGTTAAAGAATAAGGCACTTGTCAAGCTAGTCAAATGAGCCGGTGTCAAGAAAGAGCTCTCTTTGGGGGCCGTTCTTGGATAAAATTTAATCATGTTTTAAGTCATCTTATTTGTTATACCACGCAGAGCGAGCTCTCTGTATACGGTGAATTACTATTACACACAGACAATATTGTGTAGATGCATTGAAATGGTAAAAAAACCCAACATGTTCTGATCGCCTTTTCAAATGACTAATGGTATAATCATTCCTTTGAGATTTCGAGCATTTGAACAATCAGACTTTTCATGTCTCTTCTCTTGTTTTTACGAGGGATCCGATGAGTTTTTCAAAGGTTTAAAATGACCAGATGCAGCACGTACGTTGCTCCTAAACTCCAAATAACATGGATAACAGTATCAAGAAAACAAGCAAAAAAACGCGATGGTGAAAGAAGCCACGTCGCCGCACAAATTCCTAAAGAAAAAGCATCTTTATAGAACAAATTTTATATATTGGTTCTCAATTTCAAGAAGTGTTGTTCATTTCGTTTCAAGTTTATGGACCCCGTGAATGTCCATCAATCTTCTATATAAGCAAGTATATAGCTTCTTGAAAAAGTCTTTTGAAATTATTACTGACTATACAAGAGGTGCATACAGTAAGTACTTGGTACATTCCTTGAGGTTGAACAATGCTAGAACAAGGACATTAAGTTTGTTTTTTTGATCAGGAAAACATTGTGAAGATCTCGAGTTTGGTTTACAGAAGGAAAAATACATTAAAAACAACATTCCAACTTATATCAATGTTACATCTTCATTTTAGAAATAATTAAGTGTTATAAAGAAAATAATACATGAAGATTAGAATCTCGCACACGAATACACACGAAAATAGTGGAAATCGAGAAGTTAAGTTGAACCTGTTCTGTCGTCGTCCTTGGGTGTTGGAGAATCGGCTGGTTCTGGTGGCGGTGTCTGAAGTTGGGGATCGCTGACTCTGTGCAAAGCTGTAAAGACATCTCCGGGTGGCAAGGGTTCTCTCTGCTCCTGCATTTGCTGTCTTCTCAGAGCGACTTGAGCTGCCAAAACTCTCTGGCGCTCTGCTATGAGCATACACTTGGGACACATACAATCCCTCCAACGGCAAAATCCTTTATGACCTTTCAAAATAGAATCAAAGCCGTGGTTCCTACACCGAGCGCATTTCGGGGTGCGCTTCTTTTCGCTTGCTGATAAATGGCTTTCTTGAGGACTGAAGCTCATGGCTGGTTCTGGCTGGTTTGTAATCGCGTTAGTTAACCCACTGATGGATGTCGATCTCTTTATAATTGTTGTTACGGATAGGAGTTGTAAATATCAAATGGTTGAATAACATGGAATTCAGAATGATACTAACTTATATCATACTTGTGTAGCGTAATATCTAAGAAATACCCTATACAACCATCTGATTGGTTCAATTCCAACGCCAAGACCAAAAGTCCCGTTAATCAAATTCAAAGTGCCATTGTGGTTGGAGCGAAACGATTGGCTGGGCGGTGTCGTTGTGTGAGGCACCTGTAAGCTCTTGCTTGCCCTATAGCTTATATTATCGATGCGCCAAGCAGGTGGCTCCTTCCAGAGAACCTAAACTCCAAAACAATCGACATCCAAAAGATTTCCAGCGAAGTAAAATTGTCAAACAAATACAACAACGTTGAAGGTGGTAGAAAAACTGTGGACATCCAAATGAACAACTTCACACAAACACTCATATGCACACTCTGTCCCGTTCTTGTTCTGCCATACTTCCCATATGCCCTTGTACAAGCACGCCCGACGCCCCTGTTTCTTACTCAACTCTTTTCAAAATCTTAAACTCTTAATTTTGTTAAGGGGAAGGAAAACTTAGTGCTAAGATGAATGCTGTTCCTCAGCAGAGTCCCCCATGAAGTATTTCCTGCATCATACTGCATAATTTTTCTTCAATTCCTCTTGCTGTAAATGTATTAATCTCTTAATCAGGTCAACTGTGATCAGACGATCGTAATTAAAACCTCCATGGAATCTTTGACGCGGGTTCGTTTGTTTAGCCATCAATTCCCATTTTGAAGAGGAAATCCGTTGGGAGGTTATTTTTTGGTATTGAAATTTATTTCCTGACTTGAGGGACTGGCAAATAAAAAACAACTCGAATCATACCACACCTTCAAAACGGCTCCAAATTGATTTCTAATTTCACGAAAACAATAATTGGAAGGTCATTAAAGAACGCAGTTCACGACAAACAGACAACTTGTATAATTCAAAGTGTTGTTAATGATCTTGGCTTGAACAAGTTAGTTGTCGTCCGCTTGAACGTTACCGTGTCCCAACATCCAAAAAAACTAAAAATTAAAGTGAAATTCTTTCAGTTTTCTTGGGTTTTGTCATTCAAGGTTGAGTCCTTTTTTTTCTGAAATTATTTTCTTGTGGGCTAACGCGTTGAGTTTGGAGTTTTTGTGGCTTAACGACATGAAAACGAAAGAAGGTTGCAAACTTAAAACGAGCAAACTTCGTACAGGTGGCCTTGCTAGAGACCGTTATTGCTGTTTAGCGGGAACCAGATCGTGATAATTTTTAGATTGAAAATTCTTACATTTAAGTCAATTTACACCTCGAGAGAATACAACGGCATTCCCAGCTCTGATTCATTTGAAATCACTCGCCTATTTTGAAGACTTTGTGTCTTCACAGTGTAACAATTTGTAAATTCGCCCCTAAAGGATCTAGCGTAAGTTTAGCCAGCTTTTGTACAAACAAATAGTCACAAAGGTTTTATTCAGTGAAAAATCGACCTCAAAGTCTTCCGATAGTTTGTTATCCTTTTCGTTCCAAGATGTTTTTTTTTCATCTTTGCGGGAGTATGCCTTGGCTGTAAACTTTATCAGTTCTCCATTGTCAGATCAGTAAATTTAATATTTGAGTTTTTTGAAAATTGATAAGGAGGTCTAGGGAAATTTTGATAGAATTAATGATATCAAAGTATGGAAAAACTTAGTGGTAACTGTTACTAGATATTCCTCTTTTCTTATCGGAAAAAGATTCTTATCACAATTTTCTAGACACGATAAGTAAAGCGAAAAACAGCTCACATACATAGCAGAAGATAGATCTATAAAATCGCAAAAAGTTTTCAGGATTGCAAGAAAGATTTCTCAGTGTTTTTGAGCTTTCGTTGTTGATTTTTCCTTAATGGAGTGTGACACCAAATCTGCTAAATAGACGAAGTTTTGTAGTTAAGAAAAAAGTGGAATAACTAAGAAATCAGAGAAAGCCAGCTTTAACACATTGTACTTGTATTTACGTATTCGGGGTTTTTATTACTTTAGTGGACAGAGGCCGTGATAGCCAAAGCCGTCGGCTTCAAAGAATGTGGTTGAACAGATAAGTGAATTTCGCTCGTACAGACTAGCCCCGAGAGATTTTCTAAACAGTGCGATGTAATTCGAGCCTATAATTTGTGTGACTTTGGAACTACAATACTATAATAATACAAAGAAATCAAATGGACGTTCATAGATTTTTATCATGTTATGATGATAAAAAAACTTTTGCATCATTTTGAACTTTTCCGGGCGACCTGACCAAAGTCAACCAAACGGATCGAAGATGACAGTCTTTTAAACACAAACAAGTTTCATTTAGACACTCCAGAAAAGCGTAAAATGTTATCGGAAAAAGCATCAAAATATCGCAAATTCGGAAACACAATCAAATGAGTACGTAATTTAATTTTGTCATACAAAAGGCATGAGTTGATGAGCAATCTTGCTATCGTTATTATTAAACACCATTATTACCTTTAATGCCCTAATTCGAGTTATTCGTCATTCGGACAGAACAGAATAATATTTTAGTTAGCAATGCAAAACTAACATTTTTGCTGATACACGAGTACAACACGTCTAGTCTGTTGGGTTTGCGCTTCAATTTTCAGGCTTTTATGTTTTTGTTATAAATGAACTCGAATACGCGTGGCAAAAAACGACTCAATTTATCTCAACTGCATCCCCTTTGTAAAATTTCAATGAAATCCACTGGTGAATAGATTTCTAAATTAAAAGCTCCTCACGTTCAACTTTTCTCAAACCCACAAAGTGCATGAAAAAAAGAATTTGTTCGGAAAGTTCTCAACCGTCATAACAATCTAGCCCAACTTGAATAAAGTTTTTTCCAATCATCCCTCTGGGGTTTTGCGGCAAGAGCAAAGATTGGTGTTTTTTTTCAAAACGCAATTGTTTCGGAAGGTCAGTTTATAGCGATGTAAAAAAACCTGTTATTTCCCAGACTTTAGGCAAAGATAAGCCATATAAGTCCTAAAAAGATTTCAGTGACTTGAGCTCAATCTAAGATAAAAACACACTTAGATAAATAAGCACTTGGTAATTTTTTATTAAAATTCTTATTATAAAAACTCAAAAATAATGATTAATTTAGTAGTTTGAAACTATTTGATTAAATCTGGGGGTGGAAAAGTGATAGATTTCTCCAGAACCATACTTTCATTCATGTTGATAATTTTTGACTGGGGAACAATAGTCTTATTAGATGGAAGTTTGGAAATCATGGATCCTAAAGTCTTAGTTTGGTAAACAAAAGAACTAGCTAAAGCGAGCCACGCTCCGAGCAGCACGCTCTTATCGAGATTTTAAAGGATTTAATGAAACCCGAGAGGGCAAATCATAGACCTTTAAAATTTAAGTAATTTTTTATCAACATTTGTATACGTTAAGAATTAAAAATGGGATCCAAAAATTTGATCTTTCTCAAATACATGTCAATCAGTGAACTGAGAATTTGAAACGCCATCAATTGCTCGCTGCATTTCATGTTGTTTTAGCATTTTTGATAAACTAATCCTTAAATGTGTGAACTAGGGAAACAAAAGTTGTAAATTTAAGTTGATGTGTTCCGCCTGCCTTTGGGAGAAATCTCTTGATATAGCCAAGTGTTCAAGATAAAAATATCTTTTTCAAATTATTCCTTTAGAATTGTTGCTCTCTCTCTCTCAGTTTAGATATAAAACAGAAACTCCAAGTTATTTCTTAGCCTTTTTATTCATTTTTTTTTATTTTCGTGTTTTCTTTTCTTTCTTTTTTTTCATAACGATTTTTGTGTAAAATTTGTACGGGCCATTTCAACCACATCAATTTTCATTTTGAAAAACTGACTTCATTTTAACATAACCTATTTCATCTTTTTTAAAACAAGAAACCAGTATATGAAGCTAGTTTTCTTCAATTCCATTTTTAGTCTCTCAAAAAAAGCCTATTTCATTATTCAATATAGAATATTTCTTTCAAGGACACTTCCAAAATTATAAATCATTTCTTCTACATTTTGCTATTTATCCATAATTTTTCCACCTCGCGCAAAGTTTATGAAATTCTGAACTATGAAATTGGACAAAGCATAGAGTTTATTACCCAAAGCTGTGTTAGTCTAAACTATATGATATGTCTCAGGTTTTATGTAAAGATTGACAGTCAATGAACGCCGTCTTAATTAAGAATTAGATCATCAGGATTCACCTTAATAATAGTTAAATTAACTCACCTAAGTAGAGCTAAATAAAAATTATATTTTGTTTACTTCACTTCAAGAATCGTATTCTTTTTCGAGATGTGATATAATCAAAAAACTTCCATCATTATTAACTGGATTGTCTTCTTTCAAATTGAAAAAATCTTATCAAATATTACAACTCGTGGATAATGATTTTTTATGCCTTTTTTATTTGAGTCATTGAAGTTTATTCCGGCATTTCAGTTAGTGAATAAGAATTAATTAGAAAATAACAAAAGAATCTTGTGTTGATGCTACCCTCGCGTCAACATTTTGAACACCCTTTTTGATTCCCATATAACCTTGAAATAATCTATACTCAGTTAATTCGAAGGTAAAAATTGAAAATATTGGTCATATTTATTAAAGACATTTTGACGAAAATAAACAAAACCTTCCCAAGTTTCATGACAAATGATCAAAGTTTACCCTTGTTGCAGTATTGCAAATTGAAGTTTGAAATTGTATAGACCAAGTTAAGTAAACTTTCTAACCTATTGTCAACAACAGTTCCAACATATATGGACTTATTACAAATTTATTTTCCAATTAGTGGGTGGACTCATGAATGTAGATATCCTGGAGCTGAGCGAACAGTATTTAATTTTTAAGAAAGAAATTGTCTCGTTGGTTTCCAGCTGGTGTTCGATATGATGACAACTGTAGGGGTGTTCGGTATGATGCTAACCTCTGAAATAATACTTTAATATGAAAATTAGTCGTTTCTTCCTTTATTAAAAAAGTCCTAGGATATTTACGAAATTCCAGTGATGTTTGTTCCTACAAGCGGCAAGTCTTTTTTTTAAACCACACGAGTTTTTTCTTCCTTTATTCCCTTTTTATCTTAGTACTCTATGTTTTTGTATCTGTCTGTCTGTGCAGTAAGTTAGTCAGTCCGTCAGTCTGTCTCACTGTCTGTCTGTTTAAACCTCTCTATATCTACCTTAAAGAAATGCTAGTGTTTATACTTTTAAACAGTATCTGATGATAAAAGGAATTGAATTTAAATTTTACCGCAAGTTGGTCTTTTTTAATTCAATTAATTATACAGATTCTTAAACATGATTTCTAAATTGCTGTGCACATGCTGCCATGCCAAAATATTACAAATTTAGACGTTAAAAGTCTAGAGTTTTTATCCTCATGGTACAGTCCCCAATGGGGGAGTTCAAGCAATAATCATTATCAGATGAAAAGATAACAAAATCATGATCAATGAAGTTTCTTGGTATGGGGGAATCAACTTACCCAAGAAGATAAATTTAATTTACCGTAAGAGTACAAACAAGTTCAAAATCAATGGTAAATTCTTTGTAAAGGAGTTTGTTATCAAAATATCTAAAAGAGAAAGGTCATTGGTATGATGCAGAAGGTTCTAAGAACTTATCTGGCATTTTTAGTTGGCTTCGCTTGCTGAGCGAGCGACACACTGAGTCCAAAACGGCCTTACTCAGTTAAACAATAAAGACATCTTTCGAGTTCCTTCTTTTTTTCACGTACAAACAAAAAATGTATTTTTATACAAATTTGTGTAAAAATCTCTTAGTCACTTAATGGCTTTGAAAAGCATGGTTTAAAAAATTAATTGAAGTGATTAGAAAATGCTTTTGGAGATAATCTAAGATTTCTTCTTGTTCTTCGTGTGAGAGCTTCCCTAAATAGTACTCTCGAGAGAGCTTTTTACTCCTCAATAGGTATTAATTGTAAAATTCTTAATTGAAAAAGTATTTCAGGCTATTGTAGAGGGGCTCTGATTGATTCTCTAAGTCGGGATAAGAGAAAGGTCCTAATGTTTTAGGTATTTGCATGGCACTTGTTTGAGTGAAACAATTTGATTGTGGATCCCAAACATACTTGAAGTTTAAGGTGAGAGTGCTACCGGCAGGAATCAAAAGTTTATCCAACCAAAATGTTATCTTTTTCGGCTTTATTTTTGATCTACATTCTAGGGATTTGTTTTTCGATTAACAAGCAGAACATGAACAGGAAATTGCTCAATTTGACGGCTTTCTTTTCTGCGTTTTTCACTTGTTTTGCGCCAGTTGTTATCAAAAATCGAAGGTAGTTTTGTGTTAAGAATCATTCACAGAAAAAAGAAGCATGAATCTTAATTAAAATGAACAGAAAGGTTCTTTTTTTTAAAAAAAAAGTTATTATTCTTATGTCATATTTCGTATAGGAACTTGGGAAACGACACTAAGTAACTTAGAAGATGATATTGCACAGAATCTTCCCGGCTGTGCTCCATTCAGCAACTCTGATATGTTTAGGCTTAAGAGTATACTTTATCCTTCATCCCTTGATCGCTGAATAGGAAAGATGCATTTTATTCATTTGTTCTAAAGTATCCTAAGTGGTAACCTTGATCTTCGCATTAATAGATCTATTATAGGGGATGCTTTCTCATGTCACTTGGAAATCGGATGGATTACTGGAACTGGCTAGCTAGTCATTATCCGACCCCGGAACAACCTCTGGGCTGATCTAAGTCAGGGCATGGCTAACTCACAGATGCAACCCTGAAACAACCTCTGGGCTGATCT
>JAABNW020000015.1:0-11712 GCA_015164035.2 Radianthus crispa
GCTTTTCCGTAACGTAGCCGTGTCCGTACCGTAACTCTTACGGTCCGTTTCCCACTCATACGAAATTCGCTCTAGTATATACAACAATCAGAAGAAAGAAAAATATTAATTAAACACCAGAATGGTACACAGGCTATCTGGAATATCTAGGACGTTGAACCAGCCAGATAACCTAAGTTTGGCACTAGTTGACTGCTAGTTATTATCTCTAGTTTATCAGTCATGACTGGTCCCAGCCTTACTAGACGAGACTGATGGTTCACACATTATAGATGTGCTTGACAAACCTTTCTCCTGTCACGATGTATCTGGCAAGGCTTTAAAGGAAACTAGTAGATGACACGATGACTGATTCACACAATCTGATCATTTTGTTTTCTCAGTTTTCTGTATTTTCTTATCATCTATTAGTTTTCGTACTGTCTGTGGTTTCTTGTTGGTTTTGTAGTCACTTTTTCTTCCTTTTTTATTTCAATTGGCTTCATGTTGTTTTCCTTGCAACATGCTTCGTTTCACTTCCCTTTGACCTTCAATAATGTCCTTTTGATATCCTCAAAACCCCTGCAAAATAGCAAGTATTTTGTCGTTTAGCATGAAGGAGAACACCTCACTCAGATTTCCGGGAGGTCCAGGATTTAATTCAACTTTTTCAGCTTGGGAAAATCACCCTGAACAGAACAAAACCAAAACTAGATATATTTGGCATATAGTTTCGTACTATTGTTTTTAAAGAAACTTGAGAAAAAAAAAAGAGTTCAAAATTGGATGATTTCCAATGCAAACAAATTCATCTTGAAGTCGGTTTTGAATTCATATAAATTCCTATTCATATTCTTGACAACTATAAAAAGGAAATCAATATTAATAGGGAAGGTGAGGTTTACTAGGAAGCCAACCCATAAGACTTTGTAAACTATCATGCATAAGCCAAATGACTTGACTTCACCATGACATAACATATACATACATATCATTTCATTTTTGTTTCAAGCCGTCTACATCGTATGATATGACGATGTCAAAAAATCACTCTTACCATGAAACGGAAATCTCTTAAGTCGGTCTTCTGCAAGCATGATCATCTGTCACAACTTGCCCAGCATACTAGAAGAACGAGAAATAAGAGGATTGAGTGAATCAATTGGGCATCATCATCATCATCATCATCATTATCAAATTCAAAATCATTCATCGTCACCACGCTGTCATCCTCAGTAGTAGCAGCATCAACTCCATCACCATCATCACCATCATTTTATCATCATGTCATCATCATCATCATCAACCGTCATTACCACACCACACTAACACTGGTATGGATTCTCTGGCTTACGCACAATCTGTCCAACTCCCACCTTTCGCTGGACCTTCTTTTTCGATACCAAAACTTCCATAAAAGATGATCTTCACTCCGTTCAGTCGTTTATTTTGCTTCTCAGCTAAAAACATCCTTCGTGAAACCACGTTATTATATTCCAACAAACCTGACCGGAAGTTTGTTAGTTCCGCCCATATATGCGACCCTCCCTCGACGTCATCCGTGCATAACCCCAGGATGACAACACAGGCAAATGCAGTGAGCAAAGTGGAAAAACCTAAGTTGCTTGTCGAGCCTTGATTTTTTATTCACTCTGCTGTTCGGGGGCTATATTCGTACAATTACCGTCAGCATATAAAATATACGAGCTAATTTTACAGGTATGCTTGAAAAATCTTAACCTTTTTTAAAACTTCGTTTAAGCTTAATTTCAAATTATCGATTCATTTAATTCATTGCGCAAAGTTTTCGTTTGTATAATTTATCTCTTCTTACTACGTTAAACTTTATTCTGTGAACTTGTTCTGTTGGGATTTGTAGCTAAAATGTATTTTTAAACTAGTCTTTTGATTAATATTACCGTATAAGTAAGGAAAGACCTGAACAAATGACTAGTTCGTGTAATAAAAATTTTGAATAGAAGTTTAGCTGTCACGAGTTTGACTCACGTACAACAAATTAATTTTTTTCTATGCTTGAATTCTAAATATACTCTTGTAAATCAGAAACCAAAATTATTCCGACCAACTGTGTATGAGATTTGTTTATTATTAATTCTCTCTTAAGCAAAGTTTTTGTATTTTTAAACAGTTAAGTAGTCATGGGAGGTGATGACTTTGGATGGCGTCGCTATGGGTCCTTATCTTTTGCAAGTTCATTTGTTGTTTTGATTTTGGTTGCCAATCTTCCTTCAGCGAGATCTGGTAAGTGTGCCAACATCAGGAAAACAGAAAGTTAAATGTTGATGTGCGGTTTCAGCTTCAGTAAAAAAGGAAAGGCTTTGTGAGTTAATTATTCAAGATTGCGTTATCTACAGCAGGGTTGTATTACTTATTACAGTGATGATATTGTACTAATTATAGTTAGCCATTCAATGTAGGACGTAACCTTGTGATCTCTATTACCTTTTGTCATGAAATACTTGCATAGTTAACTAACAAGTTACGGGACACAATCAGCTGAAACACACACTACAAAAATATGTCTACTATAAATTGTAATCCTGAAATACAGACTGTATTCCAGTGTGGAGAGAGGAATTGCAGGTCTAGACTATTTTACTGTAAACACTGGTTTAATCCAGTTTTTTAGTCTGACATTCTTATTTCAGCAGATGAAGCCCCAACGTTCATAATTAAGCCAAGTAACAGTACAGTACGTAATGGAATGAATGTGAACTTTAAGTGTAAAGCGTCAGGCTTTCCTTCACCTGATATTAAATGGTACAAGAAAGGAAGAAGAGTCACTTCATGGATGTTGCGGCATCATATAGGATTTCTATTTAAGACACTGTACATTATTCCTGTGTATTGGTCTGATGCAGGCCAAATAACCTGTGAGGCTACAAATCGCGCTGGGACTATCAGAGCACATGCATATCTTAGGGTTGTGTCACGTGAGTATTAACCTATTAAATGTTTCTTCATGAGGTTTTTTTCTGCCATTTCTCTTGTACAGGTGTGTGGAGTACTGAAGTGGTGTAAAGTAATAAAACCAACTTTTCGGAAATCTGTGGATAAGAGAAATCCTTTCCGAAAATAGAATTTAGCATGATGAGGGAGACTCATGAGGAATGAGCAGAAAAAACATCCAAATAAGGGAATGTCCCATTCATTCCACTTCATTTCATTCATTCATTTTTTCTCTTCTCTTCTCTAACCACAGGGTACCCACCAACGTGGACTAAAGTACCGCAGAACATAACCCTATATGAAGGTCAGAAGTTCACCATCCCCTGCACTGCTGATGCCTACCCAGACCCTACCTACAGTTGGACTCTAAAAGGGACAACCCCAGCAGGGTCTAATCCATCTGTGTTTGTCCGACTCAATGGTGACTTGGTAATCATGAAGGCAGCCTTGTCAATGACAGGGCCCTATACCTGCACTGCTAGTAATATAGCTGGGAAGATCTCCAAAACTATCTATGTGAATATCTTGGAAGGTGATTTTTTAAAAACTTAATTTTCATATTAATCTTCCAATGAGGCAAAGGACAAAATAAGACTTTCAAACCTGTTTCAGTCCCACAGCCAATACAGGAATACAGGTACCTAAGAAAAACATTTCTTCCACCAAACTCTCACTTTCGAGATCCTGATTTCTTAATCTATCAAGGAATATTTTCTGGTTGTCAGTAGGGAACGACCTCCTTACCCCCCCCTCACCCCCCCCCCCCCCCACCCTCTGGGGAACTCCACTTTCACTCCATGGGAAAGGACATATGGATATATTTTCTGATGCTACACAATATACCCTGATCATTAGATCCTCCTGGTCACATCATCCCAGTGCTCCTGATCCATTGAGATGGTTCTTAGGAACACACCATTAATATATGTGCAGGGGGTCCAGGATTTTTTCCAAGGAGGGGTGCAAAGTTAACAGAAGACTGAATGAGGAAATGTGAGAGAAGGGCATGTGCAGATAACGCAAAAGGAGACAAAATGACATGAAATAGTACATCCCGGCACAAAGATCTCTTGACAAGGGGGTGTAGTGCACCCTCTAAATAAATACAATAAATAAATGGCCTTTGTTTTACGAGGGTAGTACTCAATAGCCCATGGCTAACAAACCTGTGGCCCTCATTCCATGATTGAATTAGAATTCAGAAGTTGATTTTTTTGGAGGGAGGAAAACCCTCAAAGCACAGGAGAGAACCAACAAACTCAACTCACATATGATGCCGGGTCCAGGAATTGAACTTGGGACCATAGTGGTGAGAGGCGAGCGCTCTCACCACTGTGCCACCTGTGCTCCCCTACCAACTATGTGCTCCCCAACCATGCTCCCCTCTGCTGCATCTGCACCTGATGTACACTCCTCAAACTAAGTATGCAGGCAATGAGGAAAGGATATCCCATTATATTAAGAAGATTGAGAATTTGTTAATATGAGCCATTTTATCCAAAACATCTTTTTTTAGACCCAACAATCATAAGGGACCCAGAAGATGCAGTGGGTGTGGTTGGGCAAGACTTGTCATTACAGTGTGTCATCATTGGCAACCCATTTATACTTGTTACCTGGGAAAAAGATGGTAATGCAATTGATATTCGGGGTGACACTCGTAAAGATGTGAAGATACAAGACTGGGAGGTAACAGCAAAATTGTACACCCTGAAAATAAGGCAAGCAAAGAGTAGTGACGCTGGAAAGTATAAATGTGCAGTAATCAATGGAAACGACAAGAAAATCAGTAAAGAAGCAAACGTTAGTTTAACAGGTAACGACATATCCACTCTTGGAGATTTCCTTTGGTCTTTGAGTTATTAAATCCCCAAAATTGAGCTAAGCTTCTGCTTAATATTCTACCAGTAAATTATACATGGAATAACCTACTATACATACTCCACCAAATGAAGGCATTGCAAGTGATTATAGGCTCCTCTTGTGTATAATTCTTATGACAATTGTATTAAAGTCTATAGTGTGGCTCACTGGGGTGAGTTGCTTTGAGGTTTGACTCTTCTGTGCATCAGGTTTTTCTCAGGATTCTCCAGTTTGGTAATAACAAAGTGAATGAAAGTTAATTCTCATGGGTTCAATTCAGGTTATTCCAGCCCTCCTTCTGTCGAAGTTCCCCACTCAACCCGAATAGTATCAAAAGGATCAGATGCCATCCTCAAATGCATCTTTACTGGAACACCCCTACCTCAAATTACATGGTTTAAGTACATTGCTGGTTATCAAGTCCAGCTGAAGAAGACTATTGCAGTTTCAAGTAGGGACAGGGTTGAGTCATCTTCACTGTTGGATGGTGTGACAAAAACTGATGAAGGGGTATATCACTGTCAAGGGATAAACAAGGCTGGTGTAGCAACTGGAAATATAACCCTCATTTTACCAGGTATACTAAGTGCAAACTCCTATCCATCTGTCAATCCCATCCCATCTATCCATCCTTTCATTCATACTCACTACTATTTCTTTTATTTCCAAAGCTGATCTCAGGAAGCCAGAGCTAGTGACCAGTGCATCAATATTCACTGGAATCAGAGACCACAATGTCAGTGTTTCGTGTACATTCACTGGAATACCCCAGCCAGAGGTTGAATGGTATAAGGATAGTAAAGAAATAGCAGATGAACTTGGCCAGGTCATTCCTGGACACAACAACACTTACATAGCCAAGCTAGAAATACCTGATGCAGAGTTCAAGGATGCAGGAAGGTACTTGTGTCGAGGACTGAATCCACATGGTCAAGCAGTGAGGAATGTGACACTGGTGATCAAAGGTAGGAAATGTGATCCTATGATTCTGTGCTAATAAAACCAAAGTGTAATGTCAGGGATAACCTGAATTCTTTATATTCCAGGAAGACCAATGCCTCCAAGTTCCCTTGAGGTTGAGATTAAATCTAGAACACTGATCCTGGTCACCTGGACACCAGGAATATCAGGTGGGGCAACTGTGTCGTATACCATTGAGTACAAACAGAACGAAACCCATCCATGGACCACAGTAGAAGCTGGTAGCAACACATCAAAGACCCTGACAGATGATGATGGATGGTATGGAAGTGTGTTGAGAGTGCATGCTGAGAACAGCTATGGATCAAGCAAGCCAAGTGCAGAATTCTTTGTTGAAGGTAATATATCTAGCTGATCAATGGGATTTTAACTTGTAGTGTGAAACTGCTTGCACACAAGTCATAATGGTTATGAGTCAAGTAACGTTATATCCCTTATTTCAGATTGACTAAGAGCCCTTAGCCAATCCCTGAATATTATGTGAACTCACAAGAGTCATGATAAAACGTGTCTGTTTTTTCTGTGGATTATAACATATATTTATAATATCATTATAATTATTGAAGCAACATTTGTAGTTGGTAGATTTATGAGGTAGACATGACAAATGAACTATTATATACTAGGTGAAAAGTAATATTGAACATCAACACCTTGTGCACACTTTCAGAGTTCTCTTCACAGCACTTGAATATTTCAAGGCATGCACACATACACAGGTAACCATCTCATCATTTAATTGGGTTTTTTTCATTTCCCTAGGGAGACCTCCCAGGAAAGAAAATGTCACAGTTGCCAAGAACCCCACCAGTCATGAGAGATCTGTAGTGAAAGATCCTGTGGTGATTGGAACTTCAGTAGGAGCATTATTATTGCTGGTTGCTGTGCTGCTGGTGCTGTTTATTGTCTGTAGAAGAAGAGTGGCAAACAAAAACAAAATAAATCGGCCAATAAGACCAACAGCATCTGTCTTGTACACAAGATCATATGTAAGGAAATGGATAGGTGGGATGGGATGGATGAATGACTGTGAGGGATGGGATGGGAAGGATGGATAGTTTGGATAAAAGGATAAACACTGATGTGATGAATTGAAGGATGGATAGTTTGGATTGGATGATGATGAATGGGATAGGATGAGACAGATGAGTTGTGATGGATGGATGAGTGGCTGAAAGGATAAACAAATGCACAAGTGACAATCTATATGGACAATGAACATGATGACGAGAATTAATTATTTATTTATTCTTAAAGCATGAAGAAGAAGAGCTCCTGAATAGCTCAGGTATTGCCTACTCCTATGTCCCTGTCACAGTAGATGGAGCAGATGCCCTCGACAGACAACCATCAGCAGAGGAGAACCAGTACCAGACAGTAGGCAAGCCTGCCACATGGGAAGTACCAAAGAGGTGTTTAACCATGGATACAGAGCTAGGGTCAGGACATTTTGGTAAAGTTGTTAAGGCATTTATGAAGACTGAGAATGGCAGAAGAACTGTAGCTGTGAAAATGTTGAAAGGTAAGCCTGAAAATTGTGTCCATTGGATGTTATTTTTAATGGAATATTTATTCACAGGAGTGAAGTAACAGATACATACATACCATACTGGTTTAATGTATACATAGTGCAGTTTTGGCATGAACACAGTTGCGGCAAGGTAGTCAGCCAATTAAATATCTAGAAAACATCACGGTCATTGCAAGACACCCACTCCTGTTCCTATCAAATGCACAAAACATGGCTCGAAACACTGCACAGATGCTGTCACGGCATGGACATGGCAGTACTTAGCCAATCACATCACGTAAAAAGGAAATTCAGCCAATTAAAATCCTAGGTTATAGCATGAATGCTCTCACGGCACTGAACTTTTCACAGTCATGCCAAATCTGCACTAAGACCCAGTGACCAAAGAAAAAGATATGCCCTTTTCCCCTCCCTCCCTTCCCTTTTATTAAATGGCTCACATTTTATGTTCATGTAGCAAATGCTGATGCTCTACAGAAGAAAGAATTCCTAGCAGAACTGGACCTGATGAAAACCATGAAACCTCACCCCAATATAGTTGGTTTGATTGGTAGCTGCACCAAAGGAGGTAAGGGAGAGGAAAAGGAAGAGAGGATAGAAGGAAGAGGAAATGGAAGGAAGGGAAAGGAAGTGGGAAAGGGTTGATTTTTATCAGGACAGAAAGACAAAGTGCTTCTAGAGAATTGTTCATATAATATTTTGCTTATATCTATATGGCCCTCTAAAATATGTTTGTACTATATTGCCAGATAACCCGTACATCATTGTAGAGTACTGCGCCCTTGGCAATCTACAGGAGCTGCTTAGAAAGAGCCAAGGAAATCGGGTGTATTCTAACTTGGCAGGAGGGAGCATCAGTCTGACATCTCGAGATTTGTTATCGTTCATGTGGCAAGTGGCACGTGGAATGAACTATCTGGCAAGCTTGAAGGTATACCAGTTTTGTTTGGCTGATTAGGCATGTACCTGACTGTGTCGTGTCCTTCATCACCCTCAGTCTCTAGTTGATTGGGTAGTGAGTTTTACATGTGTTATCTTGATATTGATGTTTACAGCTCGTCCACCGTGATTTGGCAACGCGTAATGTACTGGTCGACACAGGAAATATCTGCAAGATTGCTGACTTTGGTTTGGCCAGAAATATCTACGAAGACAATCAGTACCTCAAAACTACAGAGGTAAGGTGTTTGCATAGGTTTTCACCACCTTTGTGAGCCTTATGGCATTCACTGATTGGCTGTGTACAACTGTGGTTTTGTTGTTTAGGGTGAGCTGCCCCTGCGATGGATGGCTATTGAATCCATTTTTCATGGCATAACAACTACAGAAAGTGATGTGTAAGTCAGAGGGTCTTTTCCTTATGTTCATCATTCACTAAAAGAAGTACCTGCTGTCAAAGGGGAAAACATCCCATTGTACTGGGGATAAGCATGCAGTAAAGCCCTGCTGATAATGAAGTCAAAAACAACAATATATAAGACTAAAATAGTGTCATGCTGTGTTTTCAGTTGGTCATTTGGTGTTCTCATGTGGGAGATTATCACACTGGGTAAGTAAAACTCCACAAGATGTTTAACACAGATATATCGTTACTTTAACACATTTATGAATGTTCAGGTGCCAAACCGTATCCTGGTTTCACCAGAGAACAACTGATAAGTAACCTCCATTTGGGATACAGAATGCCTCGTCCACCCTACTGCAAGGAAGAGCTGTAAGTAGAATGTTTCTTTGGAATTTCATTAGCTGATCAGTCCTTTCACATGTTCTAATTGGTTCCTAACCATGCCAGATGAGCACCCTATCTGATTAAAAGGAGATTAATATCATTAATTGCATCATGAAATTGTGTGCTCTGATTAGATCACTAGATAAGTGCATGGTTTTTAACCGCAGCCTCAACATGAGTCAGTTGCATTGCCAATAGGCCATATTCATGAACATCATGATGGTTGCACAATTGTCATGCCGATTAGTTGGCTTTCAAAAGTAAACTTTCTCCATTTTTCATGTCAGAGACAAGCAAAACATGTCCAAAACTATATCATACTTTTTGGGTAGTTGACAAAATACTTGCAGGAAAAAGTACAACTTTTGGACGCATCAATCTTTTCATCTCAACCCTTTCATCCAAATGTGCTTTGCCCCATGGAAAACCGTGTGGCCAAATTTACATTACAATATGAAAACCATCATGGTGTCTATTGCGAATATGACCTATCCATATAGTTTTGGGCTGTGCAAATATACAGGTGTTCTAACCTTGCCGTAACATTCCTTGCCTCCTCTCATATCTTCAAGATATAATTAATGCTTCATCAGGTATTTGTGTTGTGTGTTACAGATATGCTGTAATCTGGCAGTGCTGGCATAAAGAACCCTCCGAACGACCTAACTTCTCAATGCTTTGCAGAACCCTTAACCGTATGCTTGTGGCCGAGAAGGTAGGAAATGACCAGCCTGCGGGTGAGCGCACTCACAGAAACTGGCCTGAATATTAATGCAAAATTTTACTGAAGAACCATTACACATTTTGAATTGTAAGGACAAAAACCCTCAAATTATAAATGTATAGTTTTCTTTGCATTTCAAAAAAGAAAAGAAAAACACACAAAAATCAACCTTTTGACAAAATATTATCAATAAAATGTAATCTAATGATATCCAGAGAAAATCACCTTATTGTTGGTTTTTTTTTTTCCAGGTTTTAATTGATTTGGATAATTTAGACAGCAAATACATCAATGCTAACTCCAGTGGAGAACCTATCTTATCACCCGAAACAAGGCCCGAATGTTCAAATCAGCCAATGCAATAAGAACTGATGAGAATTCATATGACATGACTTAATAATTAATGACATCCTTCTAACCAATGGAAAGCAGCCTTCACCACCCACAAACATCACAGGACATTCGAGCTGCAATGATTTTTAAATATTTTCATGTTTAAGAAAATGATTTCTACTTTTATACAAACTTTTATTTGAATAGAAATTTGTTAGTAAACATATCATACTTCAATCCTATTGTTGAAAAACTGTATTTCAATTTAAGTAATTTAATTAAATCCAGACGTCATAAATTTCAAATTATGAATACGAATACAACCACTTCCTTATAGCAGTTAACGAAAACAACTAAAAAAAGTCAGTTGTATGACTGCTTTTTCATTAAAAGCATCACCTAATAGACTGAATGCAAAACTTGCCCCGATGCAAGGCTGAACTTGTGAACAAAGGAATGTTCTATTGTTATTACCTTAAGCCTCGCATTGGTGTGAGTTTTGCACTTGGTCTATATAACCCATGGTTTTGATCCAATTTGGGTCATTTTCACCCCTTTTGGAAAAATATGAATTATTTATGAAACTTTTAAAATCCCATCATTTTTAGACGTTTTAGTCATCAAAAAGCATGACCTATAGTCTGATGGATTAGATAGTTTTCGATCATTTTCACCCTTACACCCATCATTACACCCTTTTGTTATTAACATGCTATTATACTGTTTCAATGTTCTTTGTTAACATCCTGTTATATTATTACACCCTTTGTTAACATGTTGTTATACTATTACACCCTTTGTTAACAACCTGTTATACTATTACACCCTTTGTTAACATGTTGTTATACTATTACACCCTTTGTTAACATCCTGTTATACTATTACACCCTTTGTTAACAACCTGTTATACTATTACACCCTTTGTTAACATGTTGTTATACTATTACACCCTTTGTTAACATGTTGTTATACTATTACACCCTTTGTTAACATCCTGTTATACTATAACACCCTTTGTTAACATGCTGTTATACTATTACACCCTATCAAACCTGACTCATCCATCTCGGGCGTATTGGTGTTTTATAGGGTTGTCAAACCGGACTCATCCATCTCGGGTGTATTGGTTTTTTTATAGGGTTGTCAAACCGGACTCATCCATCTCGGTCGTATTGGTGTTTTATAGGATTGTCAAACCGGACTCATCCATCTCGGGTGTATTGGTTTTTTATAGGGTTGTCAAACCGGACTCATCCATCTCGTGTGTATTGGTTTTTTATTGGTGTGATGGTTTTGAGTAACGCTTTGTTCACAGCGTAACGGTTTGTTAACAGCGTAACAGTTTGTTAACAGCGTAACGCTTTGTTAACAGCGTAACGGTTTGTTAACAGCGTAACGCTTTGTTAACAGCGTAACGCTTTGTTAACAGCGTAACGCTTTGTTAACAGCGTAACGCTTTGTTAACAGCGTAACGGTTTGTTAACAGCGTAACGGTTTGTTAACAGCGTAACAGTTTGTTAACAGCGTAACGGTTTGTTAACAGCGTAACGGTTTGTTAACAGCGTAACGCTTTGTTAACAGCGTAACGCTTTGTTAACAGCG
>JAABNW020000126.1:0-11709 GCA_015164035.2 Radianthus crispa
TTAATCTTTAGAAATCACCTTTGGAAGAAAGGTCTCTTCTCAAAACACGTCCTGCGTGCTGTTTGGGTGGTCTGGATTTCTTTAAGATTTACTTCAAGAAGGCCACAAACTTTTCAACTTGACCTGAAAAATAGTTTTGGAAAACACCGGTTGATCGGCTGATAACATCAATTCAGATATGAATAGGAGGATAGTATAACGTAGGAGGGTAGTAGTTCGTTAAATCTATAATAAGTACATATACTAATGGATTTGGAAAACACTTCCACTGCCCATAGCAATGATGTATACAGCAACAGTTTGTGTCACTCAGGATGGACGATGAAACAACTATACTAGCCCGAAGTGAGACAAAGCAAGCAAACAAACAAATGACTTCACTCAGTGTAACAGGCAAAAGTATAAACTAACAAGCAACAAAGGAAGAAAGAACAACAACAAAGAAAGGAAAGATGTAAAAAAACAAGATGAATTTTGCGCAGCAAACAATAAAAAACTAACGAGGAATGAGCAAGCGTATACAACAATGAACAAACAAACCAATAAACAAAAACGAGTAGACAAACAAAGGACAAATAAGAAATCAACTTGAGCAATAAATAAAACAACAGTTGAACACCATGATCCCTCAACAAGTTCTTTGAGGCAAGCCAATGAAGGAGCAAACGGAATTTACAGGAACTTAAAGAATAGCTGTAAATTGAAAAGTAAACTTAAGAAAAAAAGACGTATGAATAAGAATTAGTCAAACCATCAGTTTAATATAGGCTACATGAATTAGCAATTGAAAGTAATAAAAAACAACTTATTGACTAATTAGGTCAAAATTACGCCCTTTCTTTGGAGCTAGAAGGTTTAATGAAAGAGGCAAAATGTTTTTGAAGACTAAGAAACTGAGACTCAAGATTCAAGAAAACTTTGATTTCTGGCTTGAGAAATGCATGAGCTTTCCTCAGTTGGGATAGTTATACCACACCATTTCGCCAATGAGAAATCAGTTCTAAAATAAATGAGAACAATTCCTAAAAATGCAATGGAGCCGTGCCTGTATTTGGATAGCCAATAAAGGTATACTGTACAATTTTCACGAGGGAATAATGCGAAAATTTAATTCTCGAATGTAATTTCCGGAAAGAATTCTGCTTCTGTTGAAAACACGAGGAAGACAATTGCTTTGGTCTTAGATGTATCCGGGCATTCCTAAAAAATCTCAAATATTGAGTTCTGGAATTATTTTTTTGTCTTTTAATGATAATATGAACTATTTTTATGGAAAGCTGTATGTAGAAATAATTTTTCCAGAAACTTAAAATCTCACTTATTTATCGTGGATTAAAAGATTTTGTACCATTTCGAATCACGTGCCTTTCGCTTTAGCATTATTTTTCTTTTAGATACTTTCAAACGAAGACTCTTGTTATCGCCATTTTTTTTTCCTGGAAGGAGTGGGGGGTGGGGTGGAAGATGAGCAAACATTTACACCCGACCTAAATAACTGCATTTTTTCATTCTTATCAATTTAAGTTCGAAAATAAAAAGTTTGCCATACGAATTTCTCATGCTGTGGGCGATATGTTTTTAGCTCAGTTTCCAATTCACTTATGATCTGAGCTTAAAATCATACAAGATTGAACGATGTCGCGTAGGAGCATGGATATGTACAGAAGTGACATGACGTGTAACCAAAATACTTTGCGCTAATGTACACTGATGACGTAAGCCGTGTCACTTCGGTTCACAGAGGAAAACACAATATTCATTAATAATTCCAAAAAGTCAGAGAGCAATTTCTAGTTCATATTACTAATATTTGAAGTCATTTATATACTATCCGGTCTCATAATTAAAGTTAGTATTTTATTCATCTATTGTGACACTGGACACTAGACTGTGTGGGTGGCTATTGTTGGTACGTACGCCAACGGTGTGGCGAAAACGTTCTCTAACGAATGTCTAGAGAAAGGATTATGGACAATTAACAAAAAAGACTTTCTGAAGGAATTCCAGCAGCCTGAAATTCTGTGGTTTTTGACGAGGTAAAGTTTATTTTGAACGCTACTTACTCTAAAAATAGCAAAATTTAGAAGTGGAAACTCCGATAATGCCAAATGAAAGCATGGGAGATCGTGATTACATGTAAAATTTCGGATGTCCTGTGCTTATTAATGACTGATTTTTCGTGGGATGTGTTTTCTGCCTAATAAATTAGGACTACACAAAATTTAATAAAAGGATGTGATTGTTGGTGCGGTTGTTGTAAAACTAACAAGATGAGCCTTCAAATTGAATAATATTACTTCTTCACCTTAAATACTCAAACATGTCGAAATTTGAAATCTTATTCTTAGCATATTTGGGATAGTTTTTTCCTCTTAAATCATGTTTTGTTTCTATAAAATACCTTCAAGTTACGTAATATTTGAATAAGCTATTAAGTAATAGTGAAAATGCTTTGTATTTCCTGTTTTTCCTTTTCAGTATACACCGAACAATAATAGCTGCTACTAGTCATTATCATATTTTGATTAAAGGCCACAGTAGAATCGAAGATTAGAATTGTAGCAGCAAAATTAGAAAGTTTGAAGAAGAAATATTAAATAACCTAGGAGTTATGAAAATTTTTAACCTTGAAAAGCAATAAAAATACACCTCTCACCCCTTGGTTGACTGATCACATACAACATGATCTCTCAGTGTATTAATTTGTGTTTCTAATATCTTTTCCGAAATTCAATCTATTTCGATAAAACCTTTCCAAAAAAATACGTATTTCTGTCCGCTCTTTCTGCTGGTGGTTTTGGTTTTTTAAAGATTGCTTTTATTTTTGAAAAGTTTTTTTTTTTTCATAGTATTTTCAAACTTCTAAATTTCTAAATTTTCTTCTGATAAGTTCTACTGCAGGAATTATCATCAACAAAGTTCCACAAAGTTACGTAAGAGAACTATTGAACTAGAGCACCAAGGTTTTGATCTCGTCAGGCAATACACAATACCAGCACTAGGCTTTTCCAAACACTGTCAGCAGTAACAGAAGTTATCTTCCAATTTTAGTATCATTACAAAAGACTTCGCCAAAATCCGTTTGTGTTTCCACGTCGTTTCAGTTCTACATACGAAGCTTTGCGTTTCGTAACGCTTAAGAAAGAAACCATTGAAAAATCCTTATCAAAATATCGAGTAATCCAATACAGGAAGAACTAACCCAACCATTGAATATGTTTTATTTCTTTATTTTAATTATTAAAAAAAAGATAAAATAACGAAGATATTAGTATTCGGAAGAATGTCCTCCGTACAACACGTCGGAGCTTTCGCCGGGTAAATTGACGAAGGGTGGGAATTCGCCGTCACTTCCGATCAATTTCCCGCCACATTCATGTTCACTTACGATTGGCTATCAGGACTCGACGTCAATAAGAGTCATTTTTACTTCCCACTGAATCAAAAAATCCCTGAATTGCTTTTCCTTGATGTGACAGCCCAGTGAGATGAAAATAGATTTTCCTTTTCGATTTGGTTGATTCGTGGAATTCCAAGTAACACTGAGTCGACATCGTGAATACATTACTTCAGTCTATTTCGGGCACTTTTTGATCTTTAATCAATGATTGAAGCCAACTTAGTGAATCAACAACTTTCGAGCATTTTCTTGATTGACCCTTAAAGATGTCAAAGCAAAACATAATGTGCTTTAAACTCGGTACAATCCCGAGTATACATGCGTTACGCGTTAATCCAAGTCGGTGATAACAGCTGAAACTTGAGCGCATCTCGATCGGAATGCGATTTCCGGGTCGTACAAGTGTACAGTCGTCTACACCTGATCAGTATAAGAAGCGGTTCTTTCAATGAAATGTGCGGTATGAACAAATAACTCTCCCTGAATCCCCCGGGCGGCCAATGCGTAACAAATTACATATTCTTTCCGTTCGTGGCGGAAATTTTGGAGCACAAACCTTAGGTGTTGGCTGGACTCTCAACAAACATCCTGCGGTAGCTACTGAGACCATGCCGTTAGTCGGCATGTGTATAAAGAGTTGTAACTTCACACAGACTGTTCAGTTACAGTCAGACCGCGACAAATCGACCTTCGACGCAGCTGATATTTGCTTAGCGAAAACGACACGAAAACTTAAGAGAATTACTAGGAAAATGTCTGGAAGTTCGTGGATTTATTCTCTAATTTTGGTATTCTACTTTATTTTAAGGTAAGTGTTGATTTTTGTCTGGATTTGCTCGAGTAAGAGAAACAGACTATGCATAGTAATATCTCGTGTGTTTTGAAATCTACTGATCAAACTTCAGTTTGACCCTGGTCAAAAGTTTATCCAAGAATATAACGATCACTTACAATATTATACTTAAAATTAGATGACTTTTGTGCACCAATTTGGAAATATTTTGTACATTGCTATACTAGCTCTGCACTTTGTAATCACACCTCGAATTTTGCTAACATTTCAAAAATAAATGTGCTTAATCAGCCGTTCATGTACTTATCGTATTGAGTTATCTACAGGTCGTCAGCAGTTCCTATTCAAGATCGCCAATTGAATTCACTTCTAGTAAGTAATAACCCATTTCTTGTTGAAAACGCTTGTAGATTTAGGAGCCGTGTGCATTTGTAGTATTTATCGCGCGCATTCGTAATGTATTCTATAAATGCGCATTAGGTTTCAAAAATGAAAGATCAGCGACCTCTAGTAAGGGTCGAAGAATAAATTTAGAACTTCTAGTATTCCGTCTTCCAAGGTAACGCGCAAACGGCTCTTGCCCTCTCAAGGCAAAGGCATTCGAAGCTAATTTTTGAAGTTTATAGATGAGATGGTAACTTTTTCTGGTATTTTTCTTTTCAGCAAAATTTTGCTTCTGATGGAGTGGGGTATATGAGGACTGTGCGAATATATTCTAGGAGTTATCGAATGCATTTGAGAGTGGTTGGATCTAATATTGACGCACAGGCATTACAAGCAGATCCCAGTGGTAAGTCATCAAGAAATGGACATGAAATAAACGAACTCTATAAAAGGAGAACATTATCCATCAAAAACACTCGTTTTTGTGTTTTTCCTGACGGGCCATTACTAATGAACACTTGAAGGTTGTTTTTACGGACAGCAGATTGATGTCGGCGAATAATGGCTCTAAGACCAAATCTCGCTGGGTATTTCTCACTATAGATACTATACAGTTTCACAAAAAGACCGGCAATGTACTGATCAATTAGGCCGAAATAGCAACCCGGTCACCTTGTGGCCTGATTCGGCAATGATTCGCTACTCACATAAGGCGACTCATGACCGCACACAAAGACATCGTATAGACATCGTTTATAGTTTATTTCCTAACACTGTATCCGGCCTTATCAACTTTTCCATCAATAAAGTACTTCCAAGATGCTGTAGACAAAAGATTATATCAACTGTGTTTTTGTTTAGGATTTGTTTCAAGGCATTTTTGTCCTGTAATTCAGTATCAACGGTATTATTATTTGCTCAAACAAACACTTGATTGCAGAGGCCTCTTGTTTACAATTTTAGAGGCATTTTAAAGCTACTTTTTTGCAGAGTTCAATCTACACGAAAGAACAGTCCATCCTTCAAATTTCGATGCATCAGGCCAGTGTCACGAAGCCCGAGTTCAGACTAGATAATTCAAATATACTATCCTCCCACAATTTTTCATATCTACAAAAGCCTTCAAATTTTCCCCTTTTGTATCCGTTTCTCCTTCCAATTAATAAAACAAAAATATATTTTAGGTAGCAACTGAAAAGCTGTCAAAAAGAATTAACTTGTACGCATTGTTAAAGAAGCGAGTCATCCAAGAGGTCCCTAAGAGTGAGATATGAGGGTTATTTTGGAACAAAGGCGTTCTTAATGACAATAATGACAGATAGTTAAATTAAGGATGAACTACTTGATTGTTTCGGGTTTTACCAGTTTTTTCAAGGAAATCTAAAGAGCGGTTTTCAAAGCTAGACGTAAATTCAATTAACGCATTCTCGTGCGAGACAATTACAAATAAATTGGTTATTGGAAGTGCTAAAATTTGTCTGCAAATCTCATTAAAACTCTTTGATTCGCCCTCCTCCTTTGATATGGATGGGAAATCGTGTGGGCTGGTTGAACGCGACTAAATTTACCTTAAGTAGCTGGGAAAGAAACAAGCTTTGGACGATCTTTCAAAATGCGTGTGAAAGAGGTTGTCAACGCTTTTCAGCGCAATAAGCGCGGTAGCGAAAGTACACTTAGTGATAGTGCGCCAGGAGTTCACACGGTCTCTTGGACAGGAAATCGTCTTCAACGAAGTATTACGACTCTTGATTAAGGCATTTGTCAATGCACTGTATGCCGAAAGGCGACCAAAACACGATGAGTACTTGCAGCTTACTTATCAGGTCACAGAAGATGGCCTTGAAACCAAAAGCGGAGCATCTAATGCTGCGGTCTCGAACTGTCTTACTTTTACAGAGAACTAGACTTGCTTTTTGAGTTTTTTGTCAATCTTGGATTTTAAGCCAATTTTGTCCACCCGCAATAAGGTGTGTTTTCCTAACCATATTACCCTAAAATAACCCGCCCCGTGTTCTTGAAAAACCGGTTCTAATCTGCAGATAATTATGTCCGATTTCGTGCTTATCTGCAAACTTGATATACCGCACTAATTCTATCGATACCCCCTCATTTTGGGCCACTTTTAAAACAACCGCGTATCAACAAGCTAATAATAGACATTTATCCCAACGGGGGAAAATTCTTAACTGGAGCTGGTTAAGCAAAAGAGCGGTATTTTCATGGACAAGTGTCCGCTGTCGGCTGTCCACTCATCTGTCAAAGGTCCTTAAAAAACCTTTAAAGCCACTTATGGTATAGATAGCATATGTGGGTATGTATTCCCCACACGCAGAGCATCCCAATGTCTTTATCTCTGCACACTGAAAAGTTTATCAACGATTGAAGAAATGGCCATACCTTATCACTAAAGACTTCCCAGGAAAATTCCACGACAAACCTCAACTTAACATTGATAATTAGGGAAGCAACTCTTGCCAGTATGGAATATATCCCGCGGAGTATATATATAAACAGTTGTGGGAACACTATAAGAGTTGTAGTAAGTTACGTCTTGTAGTTTCATCATACTACCCCCTGTTATAGCCTTCACTAGCCAGACTCCGCTTGTCTTTCTTATCTCCATCCACAAGCAACCACAGTGGAGTTCTTCTTGTCTAAAATTTTTGGCAATTTGAGATTTTCAGCAGTTCCCCTGCAAAGACAAGACCAATGCATGATTGAAAACTTGTCAGTGATGGATAGACAATTACCTCCATTTTACCCAAGGTATTTAGGGTGTAGATCGATGCTTGAAATTCCGGGGGAATATTCTGTCATAGAAAATAGAAAATTGCTTCATTATAAGGAAAAATCATGACCGAGGAATATCGAAAATTTCAGTTATGTGTGTTATATAAATGAACGAGCTTGATGGCGTTAATAAGAAGTGTCACCTCGCTAGTGCATGAACTGTCGAGCTCATGTAGGACAAACTATATATATCGCAGCTTTTTACAAGAAGAGCTTAGCTAAAGTGCAATATATCTTGGGTTTGAAACAAAAGCGGTCTCTTCTTCGCAAGCGGCTTCTTTCTAGTCGTGAAGGTTGCATGACAAATGGCAAACCGCGGAAGACCTCACAAAGATTTCCCGCCTAAAAAAGACGGACAAGCACTCACGATAGGCAACTTCTTCGTTTTAACTTCTGTGACCTAGAAACTGCAAACTAGTTGTGCTAGAGACAAAGTTCCACACATGCTGTCCTCAAAGAGTTTTTCTCTAGCGAATTAAATTGTTGTGCCACAAAAAGGTATTTGCTGATTGAACTACCGATGAACACTTATGCTTTGGTTTCGTTTTTTCTCCAGCTGTTATGGTCCTCGAATCTGTCAACCTTATGGGACACATTAGAATCAAGTCCAGAAAAGAGAACACCTACATTTGTGTTAGCACTAAAGGTCGCATCGTACTGGAGGTTAGTTGGGTCAAACCTTGGGAAAATTCCAGGGTCATGCAATTTGGAAATGATTCCAAATCACCAAAAACATGGGTATATATATCTTACTACTGTGTTTGTCCATAAGTGCATATTATACTGAGCCCATTTAACACACTATTGATAAGTTGTTTAATCAACAACCGTTTACCTGTTTACATGCGAGATCAATTTGTTTATAATTAACACCTCCGCGCGAAAACATGTTCGTATTTAACCGATGCCGCTCTTTTTTGTTCTATCCGCAGCCCAAAGGCAACACTCTTCCAAGATGTGTGTTTATAGAAGATTATCACATGGGCTTTACGATGTTCCAGTCCGTATACAGAAAGGATTGGTATCTGGGAGTCAAAAAGTCTGGTCGAATGAAACAACCACGTATGACAAATCGAACACAAACAGCATCGCTATTTCTAGTGGAGCATATCTCTCTCACTTGATCATCAACTCATCTTAGGATAAATATTGGAATTATTTTGATGCTATTTAATTGTATTTAAATTGGCTTTCTACCAATGACAAAGTTTTTAAAAAAACTGCAAAGGACTATGGGTAAGCGATGATCGAAGTTTTCGATACTGCGATGCATCGAGAAGAAAAGCCAAATCATTTGTTATTTATCATTATTTATTCTCATCAATATGATAGCTGAAATATTCGGTGATAATTTATTTTATTTATATCAAAAATTCCGTGAGATGAGCATGACTTACTCGTAGATGAACGAATGTTAAAACGAATTTCAAATTTGTGGTTTTTGAGCACCTATGAGGGCGTTCGCGCCTTTTCTTGGGCGTTGAGGTCGTAGTTAATAGACACAATACAGTGTTGTATAATAGACAAAGTATAAAGGTGATTCATAAGGCTAGATTTATATCCTTCAATACGATGTATTGTATTGTATTTCAAATTGATACTAATAGCTTTTATAATTGAAAGAATCTTACTGTCGTAGATTGAAAATTATGCAGAAATATTGAACAAAAACCACTATTTTCACCCACCCTACCGACACACCTTACATTTTGCAACCCACGCACACGTACACATACTTTATAGCTCACGAAGAAGTGCTCTCATGGTTGCCGCATTCTAGCGATGTGATTGGTTAATGATGAATTTCCCTCGTTTTGACTGGTCGAAGTCGGAAACCATTTGAGAGGCATTGTAACCGGTACGTTTCCCACTCGTACGAAAACTGCTCGCAAAAAGGAAGAGGGTTTTTCTACGAAAATGAATATTTTCAAATATCGAAATAACGTCAAATTATAGGGGAGGAAAAATTTTTACACTTTATTGACAGAGTCAAGCCTCGTTTGTCATGGAAAAAGGGTTTTCACTAAGACCTTCATGCGTTCGTTCGTACACTGACGCATGGAAGCCGCAAAACCTTCCTAACAACTTCATATTTCTTTCTCGCTTCCTAAAAGGTACTCAAATATTAATCAAATTAATAATATATATTTATAATATGTTATTTATACTAAAACTGGAAAATGGTATTTAAAAGTGTATATATTGAGAAAATATTTTCTGTGGTATTAACTAGTAATAGATTTATAGCATTGTCATTAGCATTAGTTAAATGTTTGATGTTCATATTTTTAAGAATGTAAGTGAATGTAAAATCTATATTCTTAATAAAATTGTTAAGTGTTTAAAAATGTAAATATAGATGCAAGGATATAAGTAATTATTTGGGGGACCGGGGGAATTATTGAAATCCTTGAAGTAATTTGAAGTTGTTTTTGAAAAGTTAACTATATCGTGAAACTTCTATACGGCACAAAACTGTATGAAACGTTTTTTAAAAATGGCAGTGATTAAGAAAAAGAAAAAGAAAAATTGGAGATGCGGGGTTTCGAACCCCGGGCCTTCCGCATGCAAAGCGGACGCTCTACCACTGAGCTACATCCCCTTGTATAGCTAGGGGTGATTTAAAAAGATTATAAAGCTTATTAGATTGTTAACTAGATCCAGTCCCACGAATTCTCGTTCGAGAAGATCAAGAGCTGGTTCGTAATGGAGGAAGAAGTACCTCAAGTTCTTCATACAAACAGTACAAATCTACACCAGTATAACTCTGTAAGAGAGAATACACAGTTCAATAGGGCAAGTTAGTTTTCAGCTTAAATATGTGTTCGTAAACGAAATACTTCTTCGATGTCGCTTGACTTCAAAATGGCGGGCTTTTTGAGTGTAAACTGCACACATCGTCCTCGTGGATACAGGATGAAAAACCTCTTTTTAGGTGAGTAAACTTTTTCTATAATACATTAAACCACTTACTCTAAGGTATTCTAACATGAATATATAGTGTAAAATGTTTACGTAAGCCTAATATTCTAATGTATTACCTTCGACTCATGCCTTGATAGTGCATAGCTAGATACGTAGTAATAAAATACCGAAGACTTTGTTTCGATATGGATATCAAAGATTAATTCTATAATGCTTTTCTTCTTGCTTGTAGACCTTTCTGACCTTTCTCTAGGAGGGGAGGTCTTGACAGTTCAAATGACTCCTCCCCTCATTACTATTACCTCTTCTTTGAGTACCTCTTCTATGTTTGAACATATTTTGTGTGAGAAATGCTGGACATGGGATGCAATATTTGAGATGGTCGAAAAATCTGCCCTAGTGGCAATAAGTCTAGGTATTAGGCTATACTGGTGTTGACAGCTTTGCCTTTTAGCTATGTTCGAGGGCCCCTTCAACAATGTTTAGTATTTAAACCTAGAAGTGTGATAGTTCTTTTAAGGGCTCTGCTGCAGTAGTGTTGTATAGGCATTCTTTAGGGGCAAGTCTCGAGGTTTCAGGGCTCAGTTTTATCAAAAAACTGATTTGCAGTTGAACACCTAATGCTCCTTCATTGCAAGGAGGGACCCCAAGGCTATTGACATTGAGAAACATTGTACCTAACATGTACACTAAACAAGCCAATAGCTGTTATTACAGTTACATGCAAATGAGATGCTAATGACCAGTTATGCATTGTATTGACCCGATAGCCTCGCTTGGATGATCTTAACAAAAGATTTTTCTCATTTGCATACAACCGTAATAACAGCTATTGCTGAGCAAGTAACCAATAGGAAGACAAGCAATACCCATTTGTAACTGCTAGCATTTGTAACATGCACGACATATGGTCCTTCGAACCATGCGTAGCAAAGGCAAAACGATTGTCTTTTAGGGAATATTCAAGTTGCTTTCTCCTTCTTTACTGGTAGGAACTCAACCCCGAACTATCATACATGTGTTCGAAGTCGCTACTGCGCATGTCCCGTAACATGACCCGTGGGGGCTGGGGTCGTAATTATTAACCATTACACATTCACCACATATCGATGTTTCTTGAGTTTCTAGTTGGTTCTCTCCTGTGCTTTAAGAGTTTTTCTCTTAGTTCTGTTTTTTCCTCCATCCACTAATACCATCTCCTGCTTGGCCACCAGAGGCCAAGTGCTGGACTAGCGTTTCCTTTGAAATTTTAGATGTCAACTTTCATCTCTTCCTACTATTTTAAAAGGAATTAATTTCTTAGCTTAACCCATTTAGGCTGGTAGATGATGCATAAATATTTCTTTTGAGAAAATTTTTCATTCACCATTCTCATATTCCCTCCACCATTTTCAGCAGACTTTCTCAAAGTCTGGTG
>JAABNW020000237.1:0-11707 GCA_015164035.2 Radianthus crispa
AAGCTCCCACACAGGCTTTGCCAGCAGCGCAGCTTGTAAGGTAGGCTCCAAACTCGCAACATCCTATTAAAAGGACAATTTTCATTTTGTTAATTAAACTATAAAGTTAAGGATTCTTCATCCAGCTCATTTACACTATATAAATGGAAGGAGACACACACAAACAAATCTATGAACCTCTTGCTAGGTTGCCTGAAAATTGGTCTTATTGGAACCAAAATTTATCCATTATTGAAATTCTGTTTGACATTTCCATTTTGTTGATTATTCCCGTACTCTAAAAAACCTCGAAATAATTATCTTTTCTGTATGTATTATTATGTATTCTGCTATATATTACCTTTTCTGAACTAACGAACATTCGTTGGCACGACTTTCTCCACTCTGTTGTGGACTCTGGAGTGGGCTCGTCCTCGTTTTTTTGGCAAGGTGATATGCCCAAGTATGAAAGCTTTTGACTCTATTTATCCAGCTAGTCTTCCAACTTCCTTCATCCATTAAATTGTGAACATGAGCAAGACGTCTTACTTGATCTTACTTAATTGGTCGTCATAAACGGACACCCAAACCTTATCAAGCGTTTGAGCCAAGTTGTGGTCGTCCATATCTTGCATCCTCAGCAGCTAAAACATGCAGCAATTAATTGTACAGGCTTCCACAACTTTGTAAGGGTTTTTGTTTGGGCTTTTGTTTATATAAATAATACCAAACGTATTTAGCAAAAACAATCTCCCTGGCTTACGGTTGACATTTTAAATTTAATGAAAAATAGAGATCAATTGAAGCGTGTGGCTGTTAGAACAAATAATGAAGAAGACTGGAACAAATGTAAATTAATTAAGAATAGAACTAATATTGAAATAAGAAAAGCCAAAGCTTCGCATTATAAAAATCATATCCATAATCATTCCAACAATCCTAAAGAAATTTGGAAAGTTATTAAAAAGGTATCCTCGAGAAGTATATAAAAGAATGTTAATATTTCTTCGATAAAAACTGAGATGGGCAATATAGTCACCAAAGCAAATAAGATTTCTGAAGCATTTAATAATCACTATGTACAAATCGGACCGAGGCTGGCTTCCAAAATTCCGCAGGGATTTCTTATCTTCAGTGTTTATGTAAGTAGAGCTAATTCTATTTTTACTTTACAGAGGACCTCTGATGAAATTCAAGGAATTACCAAACTAATGCCATCAAATAAGGCAACTGGACTCGAAAATATTTCATGTCGGCTACTGAAAGAAGCCGCACCGATTCGTAGTGAGTCCCTTGCAATTATCTTTAATAAATGCATTGAGACAGGCACTTTTCCATCTGAATTAAAATTGGCAAAAGTCTCCCCAATCTTCTAGACAAATGAAAAAGACGATTTAAATAATTACGGCTCAATCTCAGTTCTGCCTTCTGTGGCAAAAACCTTTGAAAGAATAGTCTTTAATCAGTTATATACATATTTAAACAAGCATAAGCTACTTTCCAATCTTCAATCAGGATTCAGGCCATTGCACTCGACGGCAACCGCCCTTTTGGAAGCAACTAATCATTGGCTATCCAATATTGACAATGGCTAACTGAACTCTGTAACCTTTTTGGTCTTCTCAATGGCATTTGATACGGTTGACCTCGAAACACATATTGGAAAGCTGTCATTTTATGGTATTAGTGATCAATCTATCAAATGGTTAAGTCATATCTGAGTAATCGTCTGCAGCAATGTTTTGTTAACAATGTGTTGTCAACAGCAAAATCACTAGAGTGTGGTGTTCCGCAAGCTCAATTTTGGGTCCTTGATCGTTTTTAATCTACATTCATGATTTACCAAATTGCGTTGAGCACTCCACACCTAGAATGTATGCCGATGACACTACCCTTACAACTGTTGCAACATCACTTAATGGGATTTCTCAACAATTAAATCTAGACTTAGCGAACATTGCAAGTGGCTAATAGCTAACAAATTAAGTTTAAATGTTACTAAAAGGGAACAAATGTTCATTGGATCTGATGACAACTTGAAAAAAATTAGCAAATATCATATCGATGATAAACTAATTGAGAGAGTTACCTCAAGCAAAGCCCTAGGAGTCAAAATTGATGAGCAGCTTTGCTGGTCTGTTAATACCGATTATATTTGCAAAAAAGTCTCATCAGCTATTGGCAGACTCCGGCAAAAAAGATAATTTATCTCACAAGGCACAGCCATCACATTGTATAATGGTTTGATCCTACGTTGGTTCGATTACTGCGATGTTGTCTGGGATAATTTCCCGGATATTTTAGCTGAAAGACTTCAAAAGCTGCACAATCGAGCTGCTCGTGTTGTGACAAAGCAAGGTTACGAAATCCGATCCAGTGATATCCATACAACTCTTTAATGGTGCAGGATGGAGTGCTGGGCTTCGTTCTGCAAATAAAGTTACATATCAAGTTTGGTAAACATCGGAAAGGGAACATTTGGGATTAACACTTACTTTGCTCGTTTCTTCTCAAGAAGGGTAGCAGCTCGTGCAGCCATTATCTTTCTCTGCCTTATATTGTAGTATCTATCAGCAGTTCTGAAACAATATGTAAAACGTACTTGCAATGGCATGTTTTGTGCACGATTTACAACAAAGACTAAAGCTTACACTTTGCGATGACACATAAGGACACTCAGGTCGTCCTTGTCCTTTTCGTTCACGGTCTTTTCAGAGTACATTTCTGTTACAATCCCCTTTCGAATATGCGTGGCGGAGATTGGTCTTTTAATAACGTTAGTAGCAGTTACAAATTTAGTTAATCTCCGCCAAACATTATTCATGACTGGGTCTCCGTTTGCCTGGAGGAACAAGTGATATTTGGATTTGGCTGTGGCATAGGAGGATGTGTAGCAGAAGAAAGAAAGAACAGTGCTAAATCGTTGTTATAATTATTTTAAGTGCAATAACCTTGGTATACCTTATGATGTTAAAGTAGCCCTTTATACAACGAACAATCTCAGGTGTAAGGACTGCAAAGGCCGCCCCATAGACACTGCCAGTTTTGTGACTGAAGACCTAGTATGGCAATGAAATCAATGAATGAGTAATGAAATGTCGAATGATTGATTCCAATAGGAAAATAACTTTAACAAACCTCAACAGTGTAAGTATCACTTTCTTTGTCTAGTACCCTTAGCTCAAACTGTCTTACATTCAAGCCGGTTATCATGCTGGCGAGTATGTTGGCCATCAGAAAGTTGACTAGGGTTTCAAAGTCCTCCTTGGTTGGGTCAGTCTTAAAGAAAAGCATCCGATGCTATGTTACATATAGAATTAGTTAGAAATCTGCGTGCAAGTGAACAATCGAAGTGATCAGTGATGTGGAAAGTTAGGACCTGTGACAGAGGTGCGGGAAACAATAAAAGGACAAGTGTTGCATCGTTTACGAGAGTCAAACGGGGCAACGGCCCGCACTACCATGCTTCGTTGTTGGAGGAGGTTTGGACTCAACAACCACCATGTCCTCCTCATCTTGTTTCTCCTCCATGTCCTTCTCCTTATACTCTTCATCACCTTGCTCCTTAATATCCCCTCTCCCTCTTCATCAATCTGCTGATCTTCAGTCTTCTTCTCTTCATCATTATTTTCCCCATCATCATCATCACTATTCACCACTTCTATTCGCTCCCCAAAAGTCCTATCTAGCACGTCTGTAACCAGATCATCCAGCATTGCCCTTATCTCTCTGGCCCTCATCTTTCTTATGTCATGTCCATACTCATCTCCACTATCCCTAATAACAACCTTCAACTCCATCTTAACACTCTTCTTCCCATCACCAAAGCCCTTCTTCTGTGGTCTGCTTTGCCAGTCTTTGAATGTTGTCGATGTAAGACCCTTTCTATATTCCGAAAGCACTTCAATGTAAATTGAAAGGTCACACGTTTAATGTGCTGACCTGTGTCAGTCATTCCTTCAACAATTGGAATTGATTTATGGGTCTTGATATTCGCAATCCTCTTCTCGAACCCCTTCTGCCTCAACGCATCTACTATGATGTCCTACTGGCGACAGAGCTTTACGAAAGACAAGTAACAAAAATCATTTAATATGCATCATGCATATAAAATGATAAGTAATACTGTACTTACCATAAACTGCAGTGGCAAGTTGCCAACCTCTTTAGCTTGGCAATATGCTGCACGAGATACTGTTCAGTAGTGAACATATTCTAAAAAGACTCCAAAAAGGTAAAAATATATATGAAAAGCACACATATCTATAGAATACATTTTGCACATGCGCAGTACATTCCAAGCCCCCCCTTAACTAGCATGACTGTTTTGCCCTGCTCAAGAGCTTTCATACGAAATTTGTTTCGTGCAAATCGGCCCACGGGATCCAGCGATATAGTCCTAAACAGCTAAGTGTATGTTTTGGTACCAAAAGCTTTACTTAGCCCCCCTCTGTCCGCCATTACTGCTGAGTTACGTAAAATTTTTAACAGCTAGGAAAATCACTATTTACGAGCCAATTAGACAACTAATTGCACCAAACTTGGTATCAAAATGTTCGTTTAACTCTTATACATAACGTGCATAGGTTGAAAATTGCAAAACGTGTAGTAGTAAGGAGCAAAAAGTGAAAAACTATGTAGCTAAAAATACGTGTTTCACCTTTATGACGACGTCAAAACAGAGGAATAGGGGAGGGGAGGGTAAGGAATGTATACTTTGTGTCAATGCAAGTTTCTTTGAAGAGTTTAGTAGCTCATACAGCACATACTTTATACTTAACTTCATAACATATATGAACGTGATGTAGGGAATGACACCAATGTTGTGACAGCGTGGGAATATTGTACGGCGCATGCGCAATACCCATATTTCAGTTCTACCAGAAAAAAAGAGCTAGAAAGAGCCGGAGCCCAGATGTGATAGCTCTAAGTGAGTGATAAAAAAAATAGAATTAAACATTTTCAAACCAGATTTCGCATGGGGATAGCTCTTAGCAATGCCTTTCAAGACATGTGCTTTGTGTCTAAGTTCCGTTAAATTTAAAGGTCGAATTCTGGACTTATGAAAAAAATTGATGCAAGAAGTGCGGTACATTGTGTAGCTCATATCTCGGACACTTAGCGCTTAGGACAAAAACGTCCAGGATATAAATTATAGCTTTGATGATGCTCTACACAACAAACGTAATTTGGGGTCTAACAAAGAAAACCCGAGTCCGCTAGAGGCGCTTAAGTGGTGTGACTTTTTGCGGAAACAGGATTTTTTGACCACTTCTGAAAAATCAGGATTTTAAACCTTTTGCAAAACAAACACCTGCGTTAAAAAGACCTTGAAAAGATCTATCCACACACTAAAAATTATTGCTCTAGCACGATGGGAAGTGCTTCAAAAATCAAACCCTAATTTTGCGGAAAAATCTCATGTTGAAAACAAATTCAAAGTGGCATAACTCCCCCTGGATTTGACCAATCCAAACATCATTCACAGAATCTTCCTTAATTTACACCGTGCATAAGTGGTCTAAAGATTTTCAAAAAAAAGAGTGTTTACAAAGGAGGACAGTTTTAATAGAACTATGCATGATATTGCGCCTATTGGATATTTGCCCCCCAAAAATTACCCTAGGTTATTATAATTGTACTCATTTTATTGAGCAAGGAAAGATCTTTCAGAATCACTTATCAGATCTGGCGTGCGTGATGGCAAACAGAAGTTACAGCCTATTAAAGACGTGTGATTTTTTTTCCGTAAATTTTTCTTTAACAGACCATAATTTCTTGAGAACACGTGGGGTAACGTCTGTGACATGGCCTTCTAGTTTTTAATAAGAAGAGCTTTCCAATTTGGGCTTATTTGAGTGAAAATTGACTAACCCAATTTTGGTGAGTGACTTTTTCCGAGGTTTCCGGTTGGGGGTGGAAAAAAAAGGCTGTGGCTTGCCTCGTGGAACGAATTGATGAGCAGAAAAGCACTAAAGGCCAAGGACTAGGATGGAATTTTACCGTGCAAGGGTGTTTTGAGCCGAAGTTTAGAAAATGAAGGAACTAGGATCAGTTGAAAAAGCGTTCATTTAGGCCATGGAAAATGACGTCAAAAAGATGCATTTTTAGTTTGGTCCCAATGGTTACTGCTATTTTGCAATAATTTTCGACAGTTTTCAAGTGAAAAATGGGAAGCTTAACCTAATACCTAAAAAAAAAAAAAAAAAAAAAAAAAAAAAGGAAGGAAGGAAAAAATAATCATACAATACTACTTTGATAGGATTAGATCCCTCAATCCCTATTTTGGTATCTGTAATTGCTGGGTTTCACTTGATGGCATTTCCTGATTCATGCGGAATGTCTATCGGCTGAAGCACAGAATTCAAAAAAATTCAAAATTCTGGCTGATAGAATTTTAAAAGCTGATTGAAATCCGGCCATTACCTAGCATCGTTTAAATTATAAAAATCCTGACACTGTAATTTACTGTCCATGTAAAATTTCACAAAGTTGGGAGCACTAGCTATTTCACAAAAAATGAAATTTTGATTTCAAACACCTGAATATGCATAAGGAAATAGTTACCATGATAAGTTTGTACATATTTAACTGCTTCACGGAAACAATAATGCAGAAACAAGGAAATCTCAGAGTAAAAATGCACCAACATCAGTTCAACTGCAATAATTATAATATAAGTAATAAGGTATTAAAAGATGATTTTGCAAAAAAAAGGCAGATATTCTTAATTAGACTCTGCAAGTTAATCACATAAGATAAATTTGAAAACATATGTAAGTATTTTAACAGAGATATACAGATAAGGGTTAGCATTAAAAATGTTAATGGAACTTCAGTAAATAACACATTTATGGTCAAATAGATTTTAAACTGTTCTTAATGATACCCCTGTATACCTATACCTCTCATATGTTAATATTAACCAGCAAGTAAAACCTATTTCACCTACTTCAAGATGCCTCCCCTTTGCAATAATGACTTGTGCTTTGAGCCAAACTTATCGCTGATCTTTACGTGATGCCTCAAACCCTTGCTGACTGTACTCTTTCATTGACAAAAAACGTCTCATTAACATTGTTGCATGGTCAATCAGCAAATGACCATAATCGCCAAGTCCAAGACTGCTGCCAAAAAGCTCTTTCAAATTATGACCCCATTCTTTACACTACAACAAAATTGATAGTACTCTTATTCTTTAGTGTCACATCAAACTTACCTTGTCTTTGTGTGCGAATTTATTGTCAGTGTACAGTATAATCACAAGTGGCAAGTGAAGTGCAAATTTTAATTTTCAGTGACTTCCAAATTAATGGCAAAATGTATGTGATAGAACCCACTTTTGAACTTATGTTTCTATCAAATCTTGTTTCATATCACTTAATCATAATCACAGCTAGCCAATATAAATTATCAAAAAAACTTTCATACTTTTACATCAAAAAGATCAATTTCTCCCTGGCTGTTTTCATCATACACCTTATTTCTGGTTACAAGAGCAATTTCTTTCCATTCCCTGCAGACCTTTAAAATGAATAAAATACATATTATTTGACAAGCTGCCAAATTTGTTCCAAAAATAATCTTAATTATACTATGAACACTTTCACCAAAAATCTTCTTACCCTCTTAAAGAATGCTTGTTGTTCTTGTGCTTCTAGCAAAGGCAATTTGGCGAAAATGTCTCTATGCTGCAGGCAGATCTAAAAGCATCACTTAAGCGCTGGAGTTCATCTTTGTAATGGTCCAGTCTTCTCTCAATGTCTTGCTTTACATCTAGGCACAAGCACAAAGGAAAAATAGAAGGTTATATGTATAACAAAATTTAATCTAACGTCGACAATTTCGACTCTGTATGGTTCAAGACACTATATGGCTCATATGGAAAAAATCATTAGTTGTAAAGAGGGCACAGTAAGTATAATAGAAGAAACATGTATATGAACCAAAAATCTCAGGGTTTAAACATGATAAAAAACTAAAAAAAATTTCCCCATCTTAAATTGACTGTATATTTACATCGTAAACAGGCACTGCCAAAAACGCATACAAGTTAACAGTTGTCACTAAAACATTACTGCACCAACCTGAGCAATTACTTCTGTATGGGTTCCAAAATCTCTGAGAAATCTATTACATTTGATTGCATCTTCAAAATGCTAAAGAGATAATAAAAAAAAACACTAATAACACTTATGTGAAATTGATATTGTTCTTGAATGGTAAGTGATAATAATAGCAGTCAGTATGGCTGATGTAAAGGAGATAAAAAGCCATCGTATTCACCCGTACTTTTTATTACCCCCAACTTCACATGGACCCCTTCACATTGTAAAATCACCTTATTTTGACTAATTTATCATAACTTGCATTTAATTTCTATTTATCATTGTCAGAGAATAAAAAAAGCCCTATCATTTTAAAGATAAGTTATTTTCCACTTAAATCAAAAATAGGAAAATTAATGTTGAACTGCACGATACATACCAAAATAATTATCAGGGCATCTGAAACCTGGATGCTTAATCTGCTGGTTCGGCAATTAACTTAAATGTGATGGTTATAACAGTTCTAGGCGCACTCCGGTGAGACACCTGATCTGCTGAATAGATAGCAGCAGCAGATAGGGGGACTCTCGATTCCGTTCACCAAGCGTCGGAAATACGCGGGGAATACTTGGACGATTTTTTGAGCGTTGACAGTGGCCTTTCGGGCGGGGAGTATGTGGACGCGTTTTTCGAGACGATCAAATGTCTGGCGGTGGAATCAAATTGTGCATAAAAAATATTTTATTATATATGGAGATGCTAGAGCATTACAAGGAGAACGATGGTTGTTTCAGGGTCGAACACATGCACGATTTTTGGTGTAATCCTGTCATGACAACGGAAAGGATATATTGGGACAAGCATTCGTTCAAAGGATATGCTTGGTGGAAGAGTCTTAACCAAGACGAAGATGTCTTCTTTGAATGGTTATGCGGATAAGATAAAAGATATAGATGTGTGAATGCAAATGTCCACCGGTAGTTAGGAATCCACCTCTTAGCTGTTGTGGCAGCATATGACGACAGCAGAAGATACTTCGGCCAACTGTTATGAGTGCGCTAAAATAATCTTTAACACGGTGCCTTGTGCCACTGGGTATCAATACTATGCCAATTAAAGCCGCAAACGAACTCCTTACAACAGAATAAAATACTTCAGAGAGTTGCATCTTTGGTCATAAAGTTATATTGACCAATAAAGCGACCATGAAGAAAATTGTAGACAACTTAGAAGAGCTGAGTACACAGGGCTCAAAAAAGACTTTGAAGAGATTAAAGCGGATTAAATATTACAAAGGTCTTTCCTACCACTCGTCTCAAGTTACAGGAAAAGAAATCCCCGAGGTTTCTGTCGATACTATCAGTAGAGCCGAGTGGATGTTCTGTTGGATAGACAGGGAAATATCTTATCTCTTAGATTACGTCAAGATAATATTTTTCGAGATCGACTCCAGCCATCCGAGTAGGGTCGAGTTACTAAAACATAGGCGAAATGAAAACTCGAAAGTTCGGCTTTGCTGACGTCCTTGCTAATCTTGTGATTCTGTTATTCCGTTGATAATGAAAACACTGTCAGCATTTTCGATTCTTTTTTGTCTGCGTGTTAGTTTCACCTTCGTTTTAACGTTGGCAAACTTCATTTTATTTTTCAGCTGTTGATTATAACGACGCCGCTTCCTCTCTTCGGAAATCATCATCTTAATCTCATTTCGCAGTGCCGAGGTGTTCTCAAATCCTTCTTTGGCAGCATCGAAGTCAACGGTGGGTAGTTGCTTTTTGAAACTTTCAAGATTCACAGAAAACTCGACCTTTGGTGTTTGATAAATTTGCTCAACATGCAAATGAAAACCCATCTCGTTCTTTTCGAAGCAGATGTTTACTGAGCGAGTTTTCTCTGAAGCTCTATCTTTGCCTCTTGGTATATTTTTTCTTTCTTCTTCGGTTAGGTCTTTCACAATTATTTTTTTATCCCTTCAGCTTTTAGCTTTTCGTATTTATCTGCTTCAGCGAGGATAAGCGAGAATTCAACATCATCTATCTTCCGGTCACGCAATGCCTTTGAAGTGAGGTCTCCGATTGTGTTACTCCTTGCTCTAGCCAAAGTAATATTTTTGTCGTGCTTAGAGATTTTAGTAGACAGCTGCTTCGTAATCCCTGTACTAACGGCAGAGATGTTTCCACAGACGGCTCCAATGCCAGCCAAAGGAACGCCAATGACTACTCCTGGCCGTGAGGGATGTCACGACTCCATAGCCAGTCAAAGCAACAGACAAATAGCCGGTGGTAATCGCTACCTTATGTAAGATGCTTCTGGCCCTGGCGTATTTCTTTCTGATCTCTTCGTAGTGCTTTGTTTGTCCCTCGAGGTAAGAAAGTATTAAATTCGCCTTATTCAACCGGAAGCTCTTGGCATTCATTTCATTGACCGTAGGGTACAAAGGTGGTGCAGAGGTTTCTATTACATCCATTATATAATGAGCTGGGAGGTTTTCAAGAAGCAGTTCCCCGATGCAGACTTTGATAAGTTCAAAGAAGTGAATGGAGACTTTATCTTTTAACCCACAAGCGAGGTGATTTACAAGAAAGGAGTTCTAGATAAGAAGACTTATTGGGATGTCATAATGTATAAACCACCGTCATGGTCGGAGAAATTGCTTCTAACGAATGAACAGTAACCAAACCCTGCTGTTTCCTTCAATACGTGCCTGACTGCAGACCTTACTCTTAAGATAAGAGTCTCTGAGGAGGAAAGCGTTACAGCTAAGATCAGAGACATCTTCAAAGAAGTGCCTGTCGTGCACACCATGGCAAACGAGTCCCACGAGTGGTTAGTGGGGCCAAACATGCGTTACTGGTCGCAGCAGCTTAACTTTGCCGTCTGGTGTGCCAGCAGCGGCTGTGGCGTGAGGATGGACTTCTTAAAGAAGTCTTCCTCTCGGAACTCGAGTTAATTCTTCATGTTTCACTTTCACTTCACAGTAAGAAGGATACTGTATGAAATAGGTGCGCCACTGCCCGGAGACACACGCTATAAGGCCTAAGACAACTACTACAACAAAGTAGCAGTTGACAGAATAAGGGCGGAATTCACTTTGCGAGCTGAGCGAGCGACAATGGGCAACTTTAGATTTACCCACGCCTATAACAATGGTCTGGGGCACGTCTGGGCTTACTGGGGAACGGGAGGCCACCAATTATCCGACAGCAAGGTGCAGAGCCTTAGACTGCTGTGGAACACAGGCTATCACACAGTGAGCTACGACCAAGGAACATTCTTTGAACCCGACAAGAAAGACAGGAATACTATGAGAAGCGGCCTTCTGTTCAAAGATGAGGGGGGAACCTATGGAGGTGCCAATCCCTTGATGAGATTCATAAAGAACGATGAATCTACCACACAGTACTCATACCAACTTCATACCCAAAGAAAGTAAGGGCTTAATAAAGCCAGGCCTGGCAAGGATCAACAGAAGCATAGAAGCCTCGTTTACTGTGTCCTAGGCACGCAGGTATTATTGTAATAAAGTATTCTGTGCTTAATTGGTAGACAATTTCGTATTTTTTAAAGATACCGATTCTTTGAGATATTTGTTTTACACATTTCATCTACGTGTGAGTTGAATGAAAGTTCAGAATCAATTTCTAGTCCCAAAAGCTTAACACTAGGTGCCAGCTCAAGTT